>JAECMU010291827.1:0-11139 GCA_016106625.1 Dracogyra subfuscus | reverse complement strand
CGCCCTGCTGAGGTGTCGTTAAGAAACGATCCTTTTCAAGTCTTTATTTTTAGACTCCTGAAAAAATATATAATAGTCCTGGAAAATGAACAAAAATAGTGCTTAAAAGTCCTGGAAAATGAAAACATTTAAAGTGTATGAACCCTGTGTAACCTCACCGTGGTGCAGGTGTGTAACATTCTCTTAGAGAATGGCCAATACAGCACAAATTAAAGTTTGGAATAAAAGTCAGTATCCGTAATATTTGTATTTATATTTACACTGTGATCTTATCTGTGATATTTGTATTTGTGTTTACACTGTTATATTATCCGTAATATTTGTATTTACACTTACACTGTTTTTATTTCTATGTTGATCATCACCTTATTTCTTTCCATTACCATAGTTTGACACCCAATAGCCGATGTATTTTTCGTGCTGGGGTGTCGTTAAACATTCATTTATTCATTCCTTTAGCAGGGCTACTAGAACGATTGTGACATTGGGGTGACAGACTAGCGATGTTGAGGGCCACAAAGTTGCCTGAATTTGCTAAGGGTGTGGGGGGGGGGGGGGTGTCTGGGGGCATATTCCCCATGGAAACAATTTTAATGGCTTCTTGACATTATAAATAATATTTGATTCCAGGGACAATATTAAAAAATCTGAGGTAACAGGAAGTCGGTTCAAGTGGGTTTTTTTACCTAAGTAACCAATGGTTCGGTTACTTGAATTATATTTGCATAACCTGTGGATTACCTGATCAGTCGGTGATCCCATGGCTAGTGGATTTAATTTTTTTTCTACAAAGCCTGCCCCTAGAAAAAACCACTGTCCCGCAAATATAATTGGTAAAATCCTTAGCTAAGATGAGAATATTTGCTAGTGGTCTGATGTGCAAAGCAACCTATGTCGTAGTTTGAAATTATTCTCAAAGGTATATCATCATATAAAGACTCAAATACCCTTGATCATGTATTAAGTGCTTTCTAGTGCTCATTTATTGTAAAAACCATATATATATAAATTCAGTATTTACAGACACATGTATTCCAGGACATGATTCCTATATGGATATGTACCTGTTTCTTTCTCATTCATTTGGTGTTTGATTTTTTTTTTTTTTTTAAATCATCAGGTACGAAGAGCTACACCTGGAAGAGGTCAAATGTGAATTCAAACTCCCTTGGTTTCCTAATTTCGATACAAACACAAAAAATAACAAAATGGCTGACGATCCAGGTCACAAGGTGATGTTGCATTTCTTAGAGACTTTAATGTACAGTTCGGTCCCCTTGACCATTAGCCAGCTGGCAGGACGATTTGGCAGTCGCAATTTCACGTCGGAAATGCGCACGGCCGCTGGAGGCAATGAAGCTGGTCTGAAGAAATTTCTTCTGAAATATCCTTCACTGTTCAATGTCAATGGAAACCTTGTGAGTTTGAATGATGGAACTGCTCTTGGGGAGGACTTTCGAGAAAGCAGCCCAGCTTCATCGAGGACAAGCACCTCCGATGTGTCAGTGGAGACCGAAGCTGTACAGTACTTTCGCAACAGGATGATCAAGAAAGGTGAGACCACCATGCCAGTTGCCAGTCTGGCTGGCCACCTGTCGCAGGCATCGCAAGCAATCCGCGAATGTGTAGGACCGCAGAATAAGTTTCTGGAATGGCTTCTTCGTCATCCATTAATTTTTGACATCAACGATGATATGGTCAGTTTGAAGGATAATGTCACATTCAACGCTGTGAATCCCAACTCTGAGCCAATCAAAGATCTGAAGATGACATCATCTGCAAGTCAGAACTTTCTTCTGCTGCCTAATCAGCACACCCCTAAATTGAAGAGGCGGCCAAAATCTCTGGACATGTCAGACAGTTACAAGACCCAAGCAGCAGTAAAGACACCATCCAGTTCAAGCTCCAAGCCAGGTCCTGTCACTATGACAGCTAATGAGTACAAAGCTGTCATGTTTATTAAAAGCATCATTGAGAAGAAAGGTGACATGAAAGTTAATGTCTTGTGCACTCATTTCAGCCAGGCTCCGGAAAGTCTTCGCAATACCATAGGATACGGAAAAGCTGAATTGGAAAAGTTTGTTCGTGCTCACTCTAACTTGTTCCTGGTGTCGGATGATGGGTTGATATCTCCTATTAAAAACACTCGTTTGAATGTCATCATCACTGGCAGTCGCCCACAGACGGCAAGCCGTCCTAATTTGTCTGCTCGGAAGGGTAAGGTTTATCATGTTGCCAAACTGTGGGGAATCATTGATCTTGGCAAGCATGAGCATGTCTTCATCGACCGGACAATATTTGGTAAAGCAATTGATGATTTATGCAAAGTACTTGTGGTTGGGGAGACTGTCTGTTTTGATGCAATTCCCGCACCTAAGGGTAGTCGGGCTAGATGGAGGGCTGTCAGAGTGTGGAAAGAGCACGAATCGATTGAAGATTTAATCGAAAAAGTTGCAGCAAAGCTAGACTTAAAACTTGATGGCGTTCCCAGAGAATCGGCCAAGCCTATGAACAACATTGAAGAAGAGATGCAGAGAGAGATTCCACACATGAATGATTGCAATGAAGCCAACACACCACTCAGCATTGGAGGTGTGAAGTATTCGTTCTCTGATGCAGCTCCCAGTGGTGCTGGCATTGTTCCTGTGTGGAATTTTAAACCAACAGAACTGGCAGGTCTTCAAGATGTTGACGATGACTTCAGCGATGGTGAGGAGGTTGCGCCGCAGTTGAACATGGTGGCGGAGCGCTACTACATGAACCAGTCTGTGATCAATGACAGTCCCCGCAGCAGCAAGAGCAACAGCAGTCCAAGGACAGACGATGAAAATCTGATGAATGGGAATGGGATAAAAAAGTCCAAGCCACAGTTTTGCAGCGTATCCTGTCAAACAATAGTCACAGGAGAGATTTTGGCCACTCAGCTAATCCATGAAGATATTGAAGTCTAAGATAGTTTGTTGATCAAAACCTTTTTTGATCTCCTGATTTACCATTTGTAATCTATGGTACAGCTAAGGAACCTTGTTAATGACATTTTTAATCACTTAATGCCAAAGTTTGCCAATACCATTTTTTTAATTCATACCTTTGATTTTTTAGCTGTTCCAGGTCTTTGCATGGCCTCATTATGTCCATATAATTTTGGTTTATATTTGTCATTGGTATTTTAAAAACATTTTTGTCTGCAGCTAAAGTTAGTATAGAGATTTGCTGCAACGTGGATTTTTATTTAATCTTATTTCGGTAATTTCAGAAATTTTATTTCAAATATTTGTTTTAATTCTGGCATGCAATTTTAATCTCGGTATTCAATTTAATGTCTGCTTTTTATTTTTATGTCTGTTACATTTGGGATATTTGACATAAATTGTGTACAACATCTTAGCAGTAAGAGAACACAAAGGGCCACATTTATGAAGCCTCTTTTTGTTAAACGCAAGTGTCTAAGCATTGTAAATGTATGTAGCTACACCTGTGTAAGACATCAGCAGGCTTTATGAATCCGATCCTTAATTTTTGTCAAGCTTGTACATATAAACATACAAACAAATTTATACACCTGTGTACACTGGTATATAATATATAATTATGCAGAAGTTTCATAATAAGTGACAATAAGTTATTGGAAGTGTAGTGAATGTTTTACATGTATTAGCTATGTATGTCTTAGCTCGCAATATTTATTTGATTTCATGGTGGTGAAGGTATATGTACTCATATATCATAAACATAACAGGATGATTGTAAAGGAACTTTTGTAAAGGAATATTTATTAAGTTAACACAAAATACATCTTGTACATACAGTGCAGCCTGCTTAAATCAGTTCACCTTGGGAACCGAGACACCTCAACATTTATCTGGTTAGAGAATGTTCTGGCATTTGCATTTTAGTGACTTTCGGTATTTCATAAATACATTCGACTACTTCTTAAATATAGTCTTGTCAGAAAAAATAAAAAATCTGAATCTGAAATTCTAAGCTATCCCAAAGCAAGAATGTCTTTTACAACAGTAAATAAAGTAATTAAAAGTTTGTTTAACAATTCAATGGCACTACCATACATGAACTAAGTCTACATGTATAATAATATAAAAGGACAACAATTTAACCACATACAATAAAAATTTCTTTTGCCATTACAAATTATGAAACATCTTAATTGACTGTGGCTAGTTCATATCATATATACAGTATTATTACATGTACATGTGTAACATGCAATTTTTATTATTTTTCAAATGCTGGAGCAATCAGTCCATTGTTGTTTTTGCAGATTAATTGATTAAGAATATATAAACTTGATGCAAATGTTCATATGTTTTCTGGAATGGACAAGTTTTGGTTTACTAAAGGTATTATTACGTCGAATATATACAGGACAAAATTCAGGATTGAAAATTTTTGACAGGTTTTAACAAAAATGAAGTTTTGTCAAAATCCAGTTTAGGCAGGTTCCACTGTGCAAGTAAGTTGTTTTGCCACATTGTTTTTGTGTGGCCAAATTAGATGATAGATTTATGGTTGTAATAATACTAATATAATGCATTTTTAATGTTGGAATTAAATTTGAATTCTGTTTACAACTTTACTGATGATGTGCATATACCTACATGTACTAATCCAGTCATGTTATAAAAATTGGTTAAATAGTATCATCCAGTAACAAGTATTGTACATTAAAAAGCAAAATACAGAAAACAAAACCCATTTACACAGATGGCGTCATTCATGTCCCAGCTAATAATCTTTTTAACAATCAAATGACCTATTACTTTTATGAAATTTTATTTGGTTAGATTTCGGTTAAAATATATTCAGTTTGTTCTGGTTATGAATCCTAATGTTTGTTGGACTTGGCTGAAAGTGGATTATTTTTAAAAAGCAAGAAAACATTATTTTAGTAACCCACTGAACTACTATAAGCATTAGTATGAAACACATGGAATATATACAGAATGAATGAATGTTTTAATGACACCCCACATAATATGCATCGGTTGTTGGGTGTCAAACTATGGTAATGCAAACAAATAAGGTGATGATCAACATCAGTATAAAAATTCTAGATTTAAATAAAAACAGTGTAAAGAACTGTGCAAAAATACAAATATCACAGATAGATACTAACTTTTACTCAAAATTTCAATTTGTGCTGTATTGGCCATTCTCAAAGATAATTTTACACCCCCACACCACGGTTAGGTTACAGATGCATGTATTGATATTCCTAGTAATGAATTGCGGTATTATTACATGTAATTTGTGTAGGTGGTTTTAATCGGTCTTAAATCTTGTGAGCTGGAAACATTTATAATGGCAACAAAATAAGGAATGATGCCTTAATTATTTGCTTGCTGTAACCCAACCAATAGAAAAACCTCACTAAGTTTTATTGTATTCCCCACCCCTCGCTGAACAATAATTTTATTCTTCCCGTTTTAACTTATTTTAATTTTTCAGTATAATATTTAAATTTACTTTTATTTAGGTTACAGGAAACAAATTTGTTTAAAAAAATGAAATTTATTATAAATAATGAATGTAATTTAATTTTTCCATGTTTTTGTATTTTTCAGCATTAATTTTGATCCTTATACTGCATGGCTAGAGATTGATAGTCCCCAAATTGCCAAGAATTAAGACATTTTCTGTAGGTTATTTAAAATGTAAAAACCTACATGTAGTGCAAATTAGTTTAGTTTTAGACTGGAATCTTCGTATATAATATATTTTCAAATAATTATTTAGAACCTTTATTTCTGATATTTCTTTTCATCAGAATCTACAAATGTTTTGTATATAATATGTAGTGTAATATGTATCTATAATACAAAATGCTGTCTACATTGAATTTTTAATTTTGATGTACTGATAAATTAATTAATTAATTACGGAAAGAGAAAATTCAAATTCTTTTTAAGTAGTGTTTTTTTTTTTTTTTTAAAGTTTGTAACAGATATGTACATATACCTTTTTATGTGCCTTGGTGATACTGTTGAATTAATTATAGCCAAGTTATACATGTTTAGCCATAGAAGTCAGTTATGTGGACATTACATGTATATTTTCATCAGTGACAGGAATACACAGAAAATTAATCTTGTCATGTATTTTAAATACACAGAGAAATGGTATCGCACAGAAAGTGTCTTTTTGAAGCAACAATAAAGCTAAATGTTATATTTAGGCTACATTTCTCAAATTGGTGACCTAAGTTCAACTTTAAAAAAATAATATTTGGCCCATTACTATTAATATAAGACCGAAAGAAGTTGAAGTAGGATGTCTTGATATAGACTCAGAAAGTTTGCAGTTAATACAATGTTTTAGCTTCAGTCTAATGAAAACATTTACAAGTAAACCCATTTTTACATGTTTACATCAGTTGATAATCTAAAAAGATCAATGAGTCTGAGACACTAGCGCTGACAGAACAGAACTTTATTTCTCACAGGTTGATACACAATGGCATATGGTGAATATGAAATAACAATATTTGACAGTGACCGTTGCAAATTTCAAAAACAATTGGCAAATTTTATTTTAATTTGGCGAACTAATTTCATGAAATAATTAGTATTTTGTTAGAAAATAACTGGGGTTTCTGATTTTTTAAAAAGTTTGAAAGATAATTTGGGGAAATTTTCTGCTGCTCCAGAGCTAGCCCTAAGTCTCTCTCTGTGAATACACCAAAAGCCGAATTGTAAAGTCGCTTACAGGAACTTTATATATTCTTAATCAATTAACCTACAAAAACAACATTCGACTGATTGCTCTAACATTTAAAAACAATTAAAATTGCACATACACAGGTACATATGATATGAACAGGTTACTACAATGTCATACATCTACAATTATTTGAAAATATACTGTATAAGACTGTTTGTTAACTTATATTGCAACTGCAGTAGGAAACTAGGTACTTGTGAGGAGCAGTGAATGCAGTAGATATTTTAAAAAGGAACGTATTTAAAAGAAAAAGGTGAGTGATTTGTGAGTGTGTAGATTTTAATTGTTTCAAATATTGGGGGTGATAGAAGCTAATAACTGTTACATATAGGATTTGGAATCAAAATAAACATTTATTTTTGAGCCGATTGATTCCTTTACCCACCACTTGTGCCAAGACTTGGTGCTGTTATTATCATGACAAGATTGACAAGCTTAAATGAAAAAATATGTGATTAAGTGCCTTTTGTCCATAAAATAAGCTTTCAGTAAACTGTGTGTTGTTCATATCCACTGGAACATAAAGCATTTCAACCATTTGTGAATTACGTCTAAAAATATGTTTTATGATAGTTCAAACTTCTGTGTTTATGTACATAATTGATGATGACAAATTATATTGCATTGTTTTTGGAGATATCTCGATATATATTGATTAATTACCGAATACAAATACAAATTATCTGGGGGAAATGAGAATAAAATACAAACAGAAACATTAAAATTGTTACTATGCATATGAATTTAATTTATAATACAAAAGATAAAATTTTGTTAATATTTTATTTAAATAATAATTTTAAATTTTTTGTTAATATTTTATTTAAATAATAATTTTAAAAATGTGAATGTTGTGTATATCAAAGAATGTGAAACAAATTTGTAAGACTACTGAACAAATGATTTAATCCCCTTGTTTTCGTTTTTCTTACAAAGGGGTAAATACTTGGTTGCAAATTAGAGAAATGACCTGTCATGGATAAATAGTGAAAGTTATTTGTAATAGAATTTGTTAGTTGCAGTACACAATTTGTATATATTCTCCAAAGTGCCAAATAACACTGCAATTGAGATTTTTTATCATGACATTGTTGTAGATCTGTAAAACGTATGTCTGTAGGTATATATGTTTATTTATAAAAGTTGTTGGTTCAAAATGGAACTGATGTTATGTATATTATAATGTACGGTAGATGTTATCTCAGTTCAGTGAATTATGTGTAATTTAACAAAGAAATGACAATAAAATTAAACAGAAGAAATGTTGCGAAAATCAGCTTGGCAAGTTTTATGTTCACTGATTGCTGGTTTAAAACTACTTATTTAGACAGTCAGCTGTATATTTAAATGCATTTATCTATTATTTTGTGTAATATTTAATATGTATTCAATATTGCTTTCATATTTGCAAGCTAGACATGCAGGTATTTTAGTTAAGACTAGAGAAACATAAACTGGGTATTTAGTAAATTTAGAGTAAACCAGAGTTGAATTAGAATTCAGTTGGCAGCATAATGTGCTAGAACTGAGTTCTGTAATTGTAATTTTACAGAATATATGCAATTCTGGAAATTTCAGTATTCAGAATAATGTTTTGTAAAGTGCTGAATTTAATAAATTATAGATTTGAAACTTTACATCATGTACTGTTCAATGATGAATTTTAAAATGCCACTGCAACAGACTGAAATTTGACGATATCTACAATTCAGTACCTTACAACAAATTATATTTCAATTCCTTATTTTAAATTTTTTTAATTCAGTACATTGCAGTACATTATACTGAAACTTACAATTTGTAGAATTCAATACTTTACAGGATGTTGTACTAATTACATTTGTACTGTATTCAGTTTTCAGATTTGACATTTACCTGTATTGTTAAGTCTTTGATTTGAAAGAGTTGTCTGTACATGCACATGGAAAGTGTTGTGTACCATGTAACTAAATTGTTATAGTTCACAACACAATTTGCTGGAATTTAGTGTTGATTAAATTACATGTATAAAATTTGTACAGCCTTAAAAATATGCACAATGCTAATTGAATGTAGCATAATATTAATATTAGTTTCCTGATTGCATTCGTTCGGTATATTTTAAGAGCAAGAACTTAATGAAAGCAAAGACAATGTTGCTTTTGACGTGTATATTCCTCAAACTTTGTCCCATTACAATTGTTGGTTATATTCTGAAATTGTGAGATCTGTTATAGTTTGGTTAACAGTGCTTAGTAACAGTATTCAATATTATTATTAGTATTCAATAATACCATAAATGGCTTTCAGGTTACGATTTATTTTCCGAATAGATCTACAAAAAAAGAGTTTTAAAAATGTAATTAAAAGTAAAATAGTTACATGTAAGTTTTTTGTTTTACTTCTAAGCTGCCATTTTTGTTACAATTGCAGTAACTGTTTTATTTTGAAACTATAAGATATTTTACTTTTTGTGTATTAGATACCATACATAATGTTGAAAGAGCGGTTTCTATTTAAGTTTTAACATACATGTATGTAGTATTATTCTGTTCAAAACCATAGAATGATGTCTTGTGCTTTAGTGCTATCATAGATGGCTTAATATTGCTTAATGTTAGTCACTATAATTCTAGATTGAGTTATTTATTAATGTTGCCAGTCGTTAACTTAAACAATATTTTAAGTGAAAATTCTTCCAAACACTGTAGTCATTGTTCTCAGGTCTGTCGGTCAGTCAGTATTATACAATGTTTTATGTAGGTGCTGTGACTGTTAAATTTCAGCCACATCTTGATGCCCTAGCTAATATCAACACTGTTGGTCTAGTTTGGAGTCAAAATGCTGATCTTTTCTGATTGTGCAATCTGTGTCCATGTTTAATGGCAACAAGATAGAATATTTATTGTCATTATACATATTTGAATAAGTGTGCAAATTAGCATATCTTAGTATTTTAAATTTACTGTGAATGTATATGTTTAAGAAGTTGGCTCAAATGTACAAAGCCTGTTTTTGTCTTAAACACGTGTAACTACATAGTACATTTATTATGCTTAAATACATGTGCTTAAAAATAACTGGCTTCGTACATTTGGCCCATGCTTTTTAATGTTGCACCTGATGTAACATTAGTTTTATTATTTAAATTGGCCAGAAAGTTGTTTAATGGATGTAGATACCAGTTGAATCATTGAACATATTTTCATTGATGATGGCATCCAGTTGTTGTTCTTACATGCTATAGTGGGCATGTAACTTAGTTGCCTGGGGACAAATGCTTGTTAAATCATTGAAATTATTTTCCTTGATGACTGCATCCAATTGCAGTTCATGCATGCAGCTTGGTTTCCCAGGACAATGACCAGTTAAGTAATTGGAATTATTTTCATTTGATGAAGACACCCAATTGTGGTTCTTGCATGTTGTGATGGACATGTAACTTGGTTGCCTAGGACAGGGACAAGTTGAATAAATGGAATTGTTAACTATGACATCCAATTGCAGTTCATGCATGCAACTTCATGCCCAGGACAGTAGTAGTTTGTGCATGCTATACTGGTTACGTAACTTGTTTGCATGGAAAAGTCCCCTTGAATCATTGCTTTTGGTTGATGATGACATCCATTTGCAAGTTCATGCATGCAACTTCATTGTCCAGGATAGTAGTAGTTTGTGTATGTTATACTGGATACATAACTTGTTTGAATGGACAGAGTCCTCTTGAATCATTGGTTTTAGTTAACTATGACATCCTGTTGCAGGTCATGTGTGCTGTTCTGGGCATTTAACTTGATTGCTTAGGACAGAGATTAATGGGCTAGCCAGATACTGGAAAATGTTTCTTCCACCATCTCAACTTGGGTTTCTTATAAGAACATACAACACCAGGGATGACCCTGTCTGTGGAGATTGAATACATTTGATATTAAACATTTGAGTCTTCCATTACATTGTTTTCAGTGGGACAGCTGATAACATGCATGCTTTATTTGCTCTTTATTTCCTTCTGAAGAAGAGTATACCTCTACATAGAGCCTGTATGATTCAATGTTTTACTACTTTTAGCAACTTTGTTATTTATGAGGTTTTAGTATACACCACACAGGGTATAATCTAGACAATTTTTTAAGGGTCCCTTTTTGGTCAATTCAGAAAAAATTACATTTCAAATACAAAAAAAGGGGATTTTCAAAAATAATCAATACCAATACCTCTCCGTGAGAGGCGAGTAGCAACTCACATGCGCCTCATACTCGCCTAAAACTTACAAGTGGAGAGTAGTTTATTTCTTGCCTCAATCGTTTTGCTATAGGCTATTGTTGAAAAAAGTTATCACAACCCATTAAAGCAATATCATAAAAACAGCCGTTTCTTTCTTTAACTTAGCAACTTTGGAAATCCTAATTGGGAAACTGATGG
>JAECMU010291756.1:0-19425 GCA_016106625.1 Dracogyra subfuscus | reverse complement strand
TCACAGACACCAGAGGTATCATACTAGTCGCCTATCTTACAGGAGAATATACTGATGGAAAGACATAACGGAACATATCAATTTGTAGACAAAATTTAATTCACTACTAGCGTAGTAATGTCTGTATTTCACCCTCACCGCAGTACTACTGCCACTCACAGACACCAGAGGTATTATACTAGTCGCCTATCTTACAGGAGAATATACTGATGGAAAGACATAAGGGAACATATCAATTTGTAGACAAAATTTAATTCACTACTAGCATAGTAATGTCTGTATTTCATACCAAGTTGTACTGTGGGATTGAATATCTGTAGTGTTGAATGTGCTGCCTATATGTTCCCAGTTAATTTCTGACAATATGAATTTATTTTTGTAGTCATTATTTGTTGTTGCTATCTGTGTGATCCTTTTATTTATTTCCATTAGTATATGTAGAGTTAAACCTCTTAAAACCAGACACCCTGTAAAGTGGAATTCCCTTGAAACTAGACATATTTCAAGACCTTTTTAAATATCAGTATAGAAGGGTACCTCTCTAAACTGGGTACCTCTCAAAACCGGACCTCCTATAAACCAGAATTCCCTCAAAATCAGACATTTTTCATGGCCCCTTATTAAATATCAGTATACATGTAGAAGGGAATCTCTCTGAACTGGACACCTCTTAAAACCATATCTTTTACTTGGTCCTGAGGGTGTCTAGGGAAGTTTCACTATGTATGTATTAAAATATTTGGATATATTCATCTATAATAATTATTTTCACTGTTTTGTACAAAAATCATTTGAGATAATGAATGATAATTTAAGAAGTATTATAAAAACTGTCTAATGTTGACATCGAACAGAAGGCTAAGACTGTCAAACATGAGCATCTGTTTTAAACAATATTTATTCCGTCTTTTACATAATGTTTGGGATTGGTCGATTATTTCAATGTCGGCACTTAACTTACAGGCATGTTCTGGAACAAGCATGAAGATACCCAGTTTCATCCCAACATTTCTACCACACAGTAACTCCTGGAACTGGCTCATACAGAATACAACAAACCAGAAGAGAACGGAATCCATCAAAGACATCAATCCACCAAAAATACAAAGACTTGTCAAAGGTGATTTGAGTTGCAAATCCTCACCACCAGGCTTTACAGTGAAGCGCAAACCGGTTCCAACTAGTCGTGTCTACTCAAGTCCAGTTCCTGTCTGCCTGCACCAGTCAGAACAGACGATGCTACAGTCCACACACACAGAACAGACGATGCTACAGTCCACACACACAGAACAGACGATGCTACAGTCCACACACACAGAACAGACGATGCTACAGTCCACACACACAGAACAGACCATGATACAGCCCACACACACATCCCTTTGTGACAGACCTTCAGCATCAGGCACTACCATGTTACCCAAACAGTTCGAAATGAGAGCAGCAATAAACTCAAAACCTAACACACAGGCACAGAAACGCAAAGCCTCGCCACCCAAACTTTCAAAAGACCCATCAGCGATACCGAAAAAGAAATCACGACACAACGAACCGCTGAACAACAAAGCCGTGCTGGTGATGATGAGGTGGTACGAGGACAACTGGAAGAACCCATACCCAACGAAGAGCCAGAAGGAACAGCTGGCCAAGGAAGGTGGCATCAGCATAACACAGGTGAAGTCGTGGTTCGCCAACAAGCGGAATCGCACCAACAACACCCGGCCCAAAGTCCAGAAGAAACAGATGGAGGACAAGCTGATGGATCTGTGTCAAACGCTGGCCCAGGATTCCAAGCAGCCAAGCACCAACAATGCGTACATCATAGACCAGCTGTCTTCCATCATAAACAGTCGAAACAGGTCTGCTCCTCAAAGTATGCAATGTCAATATTAAGTTGTCTGAGGTTACTGGTACCAAACAGCCCAGCACCAACGTGTACATCATAGGTTTCTTCCAAATCTGCAATGTTGGTATTAGGTTGCCGTGGTTACTGGTATCAAGCAGCCAACCAAAGGCCTATATCATAAACCAGCCATCTTCCATCACAAACAGTCGAAAAAGGTCTGGTCCTCAAAGTATGCAGTGTCAGTATTAGGTTGTCCAAGGTTACTGGTACCAAACATCCAACAAAACGCACATCATAGACCGGCTTCTTCCAACATAAACGGTCAAACCAGATGTCAGTATTAGGTGTTCATGGTGACTGGTGAACCAGTGAGTGTTGTGGCTATTTGCCATAGGTGCCATTGATACCGATGAGTGTGGATTATATGTTATAGGTGCTGAAGATACCAGTGAATATGTGAGGTCATATCCTAGCATGTTGTTATCTAACTCTCTATTCTCCTGGAGCATATGGAAACTAAAACCAGGTAAAACAATGGTTGGGTTGATTAATTCATGGATGACCATGCTCGACCATAAACATGTTTAGTGCTACTTGTAAAGTGATGGACTCTAGTTTCAGAGGTATGTACTTTTTCTGTTTTATATAAAATGCATTTTGAGCCAACAGAAACGTTAGGATGACCCAATGATGTTGCAAAATTGATAACTTACTCAGAAAGGTTTAAGTAATGTATACGTTAATAGTAAAACTGGGGTCAACTGCTACAGAATAAGATGTAAGAGACCATTCATGGTGGACATCTTCCACAGTAGTTATTAAAATTAGTATTTGTCTTCACTACTGATTCTGGGACCATATTTCTGAAGCTATTTTTGCACTACGAAATCGTAAGCTACGATGTCACTATATGGCTTGTGCTGTAGTGGCATCATAGCCTACAATTGTTTTTATGATTTTGGAGCACTAAGATAGCTTTAAAAATCACTAACCTGGTTACCAAGTCATCTAGTGTTGAAAATGTACACCAACCGATCTTCTAGTAAATTAGTTATGACTTGCTCGGTTTGGCATCATATCAACAATCTTACACTTTTAAATATATATATATATATATACAGTCAAACCTGTCCTAGCGGCCACCCGTATTCAACGGTCACCTGCCTTAGTAGAAACTGTTTTCCTTCCCAAATGATTTATAACGTAAATGCACCTGTAATAACTGGTCACCTGTCTAATGCGGCCAGCGGCCACCCAAATCGATAAAATACCTGTATTAAGTGGCCACAGTAATTGTTTACTGTTATATCAAAGTGATATTTAACAGTGGCAAGGTGCAACAAATAACCAATCTTCACACCTACAGGAATGCTAGTACCCATTCAGTTCCGACATTTCTACTGTGTATCAATTAAGAAAGTATGACTATGGAAAGCATCTAACTGCCTCTGGGCAGGCTACGCTTGACATTTGTAGATTCACTTACTATGACAATACACTGCACGAAGTAGAAATTAAATAATTAAATAGAAAAGAAAACAAACTTGTTGAGAACGGTTAATTTAATACATTCCAGTTGCAATTGTTTCTAAATGAGGCGACATGTCCAGAGTTTATTTATAGTAAACTGTGAAGCACACATCCATTAATTAGCAGTACAAATGCCAAAGCAAGAAACAACAACAAATGTTTTAAAAGACTATATATCACAACCTGTAACTTGTGTGACCGCTTAAGACAGGTTTGACTGTATACAGTTAAGAACCACAAAATATTGTAGTCAGTATATAGAGGATAATAAACGAGTTACCAGTTATTATCAAATTTATTCCCGAGTGAAATCATTTTCAGTTGTCACGAGCTTGATAATAACTGGTACCGAGTTTGTTATTCTATTTATTACCTCAGCTATTTTGTCTCTAAAAACATTTATTTTCCATGCACATGCACGAAGGCCAACCTGTATAGAAACGATTTAAACCACTTTGCGCACTATTCTGAGAATTACTATAACGTTGTAATTTAATCACGTTGATAGATAATTTAAACAAAAAACACAAATTCTCTTTATTCTGCTTCAAAATCTATAATGAATTGCATTAAAATAAAATTTTGTTATAAATTTAACACAAAAAACGGGAGAGCCGTAAATGCAAACGCTTTAAAGTACATGACGTCATTTTGTGTTTGCCAATCCTGATGACGTCATATTTAGTACCGATAAGGTCATTGGATTGTAAGCGTCAAATTGTCCAATAGTAGTGTTCGTTAGACCAATGCAGAATATTTCTCACTGAGAAAATATGGAAAATATTTCCCCTGTTATGAGTGACGCTGGGGTAATAAAGTAATATATCATCCATGCTTTTTAAGCATTATTATATTATCTTTTTTCTCTGTTGAGAAATATAATCTATACATTATGTCATGAATTTGAATGAGGATGACTGTTTATACTAATAAAAACATTTGTATCTACATGGTGAGCTTTTCCGATGTCAACCACATATTGAGGTTCAAAATGCTCCAAGGTCGGAGGAAAATAATGGTGTCATTTGGGAGTTAATTGGCTCCGTGCTTGTAAAACTTTTGGAGTTTACTCAAGATTCTTGTCATTATAAATTTGCATTTACATTCTAAAGTTTTATAAGCACAGACCCTGGTTGAATTATACAACCAAAAAAACACACCCAAAAACCAAGTCATATATGCATTTATTGGTTGGATTTTACAAAGAGCAAAAACATGTCAATTATGAAATTATTGGATGACTTTTATAACAAAGAACGTCTTATTTATGAATCAGTTTTATTTTTATTAGAATGAAATTAAATGAAATTACACAACTGTATGCACATGATATATAAAGACAAGTAAAGTTGTATGAAAAGGGATAGATTGTGTAGAAAATAGTGTTATATAACTTTCTACACAACCTGTCCTTGGTATGTACAATATATTGTATACAGCTGGTTAAGATCCGATAAGTCTGCTTTAATTACAACTGTGTTGTATATGCATTAATCTAAAAGTGCTAGGGGAAATGGAAATAGTGAGTAATACTATACTCAAATCTTTTCTTTATTCTCTAAGGTGAACAAGCATTTTTGAAAGCTAGCACTTATCATTTTACCAAAAACCCACCCCAAAACAACCAAAAACCAGTCTGAAGCCTACATAAAGGTCTCCTACCATACTTATTTATTTGTATGATTACCAATACACAAAAGACTAATTTGACTAATTTGTATTAAAATTATTTTGTTTTATAAATATTTGACAATAATAATTGATTATCATTGATACTTTTTATACCTTGAAAGGGTAGATCTATGTAACTTGTATAAAACATATTTTGGGGAAATAAAGGAATATATTTTGGGGAAACATAATAAATGTAACATTCATTATTTCTCTGAAATCAAGACCAATGGCTATGAATATATGATATTTAACCATATCAATACACTGCAATTGAATGTATTCTTGCTACAAATAATAACAGAACAAAAACAAAATGTTGCAATGCATGGATAGTAAAATTAAATAAAATGATTTGAAATTATTTATAAAAATTATGTTTTAATAAACGATAAGTGGACTTGCTAATCCATAAAAAAAACCTGTCAACAGAGCCTCAATTTTGGGTGTAAATAGGAGAATTATATTACTAAAGCAATCTTATTACAACTACATCTTTTAACGTCAAAGGTCAAGTAAAGCTCTTATGGCAAACCAAAAATGAAAAAAATGTACAAGTGTGCAAAATACTGATTACACGTTCTCATTTACAATTAAATCTTACTTTTTAAAAAGAATTAACAATAAAATTGTTACAAAAAACACCACCGTTTACAAAAGCAGTTTAGATGGTTTACTATAAAAAATACAACCCCATACCCCGACACTAAAAACAACAAACCCCAACAGCAAAAACTTAAGAAAACAAAATGCCAAATTTCATCTATTGTAGTTACTGTTAACCATACAAAAGTTTGTGCTGCTATACTATATATATATTTTTAAAAACCAAATAAAGATAAACTTGTATTTATCTATTTTATTCCTGACAAAAACATGCTTCAACTTGGCAAAGCAGACTTCTTATCAATGCACATGGATGATGAAATTTCATTTGCATTATTTATGATTTTTATTTTATTATGCATAAAAAAAGCATCCTACACTGATATCACTGTGATGTATCTGTTATGTACCGTATGTAATATGAGCCATGTGTTTGTGCTGCCACATTGTTGTACATAGTTTCATTGTATTCCAGGTGCCAATTACATAATTATATATTACCTATGTGTACAGTTGGAGTGGCAAGTTGTTAATTATGGACATATTTTTTTGTTGAACTATTTTTTGAAATATGTATTCTACTGCATAATATACATTAATGCACTAAGACAATAATATTAAAAATGTACACACAACCCCACCAACAAAAACAACAAGAAAACAACAACAACCAAAAAACCCAACAAAAAACAACAACAAAACGAACATGGTCAACATAAGAGTAAAACCAGTTAATTCAAATATCAAACTTTTTATCAGAGGATTTTGCTATTATTTATATACACATATTAAATAAAATATTTTTTAAAAATGTAATAACATATTTATTTACGGTAATGGAGATAAACGATGACTGAAAGCTAATAATTGTGGAAACCATCAGATATATTCTAACTTCATTCAGCTAATAAATTACAGTACCAGAACAACTGAAAACAGTCAACCAACGACAACAAAAATACAACATATATCACATATTATACAAAACATATTTTTAACATGTGTTTGAGATTTGTAGTGCTATATATAGATTTTGCCATGTTTTTGTTCAAACCAGTTTATATATTTTTAATTGGATATTATTTGGAATGGGATTGGAGAAAATTATTTTATGATATAAAATATGTGTGGTGTTAATTATTTTGTATACTGTATTCTATGTGCACAGTGTTTTGTGGTTTTAATATATATTAAAAAAATTAAATAAATGGCATCCTATTCAGATTTTATTACTTTTGTCTGTGATAATTAATGTCACTTAGTTAATTGTTGATGATAATCATTTTTAGCTCATCAGACTTGAACTGATATTTATAAAAATCCTAAAAATATTTTCAAATTTGTTTCATTCTTATCTTTTACCTATCCGTTTGATGAAACTAATGGCTACAATGACAGCATGAACATTTACAGAGATCTGCATTTTAGTTGTTCAAGTAAACATGATCACTACAAACTAAAATTAATTTTCAAAATATTTGTATTTTACAAAACAAATATTACTGGGATATATAATTATTTTGTTTTATTGTCTTGAATGGGTTTTAAATTAGTGCTAAGTGAAACATTTTTATTCATAATTAATTTATCCATCATTGATAAACAGACACATTTCTATTTAAAAACAATGCTGTTTGCATATTTAATTTGTCATGTGTATAGTATACTTTATCTATGACATTACAAAAAGAATGAAACTTGGTTTATAGTTGCACCTATGGATGTAAATCACAATACACTGAAAGTTTAAGGAAGGCAGGATAATGAATTCTGTGGAATTCTTGTTCTCATTCATATTTGTTTGTATCTCCCATTGAGTTTACAATGCTGTTTTTATTATGCTTAGGAAAAATTAGAAGTTTCAAATCAATTATATTAATGCTGTAGAATTAAGTAAGATTAGTTCTACAATTTAACAATTTAATCCTACAATATTATCGATCATATAATCTAATGAACTAAAAATATGGATATCAAAACTGATCATTTCAAATTCTTTGCTAGTCATGTTTTCTCACTTTAGTATTTTAAACTAAATACATTATCTCCCTTTACCACATTTCATGTTTGCTGAGCTACAATGTTGTTAATAAAAGGTGTGGTACTTTTTATTTTATTATTCACTACACTGTATGTATACATAATATTTGATATGCATTGAAAAAAATATATATTTGTTAATGAATAGTGCAGCTGCTCACATATATTTAATTTATGATGTGAGCAACATGCTGCCACTATTTTTTACCAATTGTATATATGAACATCATTTGTTGAACTTTCTGGTGCAATAAGTCCATTGTCCTCCATTTTTGTTTGCATTTTCCATTTTTCATCTTATGTTTTTGTTCCTGTTTATGTCTCACATTTTGCACTGTATACTTGTTTATATGGTTCTCTGTTTTTCTACTTTGAATTTGTTTTGGATATCACTCTTTTCGAGCGATGTAAACAACAGACAGAACCAAGAGATGTGATATTTATGTCTCTGTGTACACGTGGTGAACATAACACTGAACCTTTACATCCTACATCCTCATTTGTATCATAAAAACATCATTCAAAGCCACAAGACATCATTCATTTGATTCCCTGGTTTTATATTAACCCTTTTAGTGCCTTGTCGTATTATAACTAAAACCTGTCTCAAAATATTTGTACTCTTTTTAAATACTGTTTTGTTTTTTGTTCTTTTAAAAAAAATTCATTCCCATAAACCATAATGGTGGATGGTATATGTGTAGACATATTTGTGTTGTTTTTTAATTTTATTTGTTTGTTTTGTTTGTCTGTCCAATAACATTTTCTTTTAAAACAAATGACATGATGCACTTGGAAACAAAACGAATGCCTGCTTGATTTTGAACAATTACCTCAATTTGACTAAAGCTAAAAAAATTGAATGAGATTTTTATTTACAATTTACATCATAACAGTATTATTTACATTACAGTATTACATCATAACAGTATTATTTACATTACAGTATTACATCATAGTAGCAGTATTTACATGACAGTATTACATCGTAACAGTATTAATTAAATTACAGTATTACATCCTAACAGTATTATTTTACATTACAGTATTACATTGTAAAAGTATTATTTACATTACAGTATTATATCATAACAGTATTATCTACATTTTGAGAATGATACTATTGATACACTATTTTGAAGTCCTTAGTTTTAACTAACTAAACAAAAATGCTAAAAAAGAAAAATCCATATTGCCACATACATATCAGCATATTAAATGTCAGATGAATTATATTAATCCTTATACTGACCTTTACCATTAAGAAACGTGGGTCTACATTTCCGAGGGTGTTCATCATGTTATTGGCACTAAAAGGGTTAAAACTTGTGCATGCTGTAAACATCATCTTACTTTATATTTACTCTTAACTCATTAGTGCTGGACATTCCATCTGTGATCAATTTACTCTTTTTTTTAAGTTCATATGAAATAAAATCCTTTGAAAAGAAATTTGGTTGTTTATGCAAAATCAATAAATTTTATAATGAAATGCTTTTGTTTCAGGGAATAGATAAAGAATTCTTCTGAATGTAGATTGAAGTGGTTCAAATGCCAGGGGATAATATTTTAAAATAGTAGAAAGTTGGTTCACATAACTGTAATATAGTACCAACTTAGTTGAAGATTTACATTATATTTTCGAAACCTGTGGATTATTTCAAACTGACACTAAATTTACAGTTTAATGACAGTATCTCTAGTTGAAAGAACATACAATAAAAATAGTTTATTAGTCTCTTATAAATTCTATTTCAGAATTCTTTAATGAATAGTTTCTTTGATACTTGGTAAAGTATCATCTTTTGGATAAAGAATCTAAACCGGTCACAAGTTATTTTCTTTACCACAATAACACTGATTACTATGTGCTGTGCACAAAAGGTCCTGAATCACTGTGAAATACTTGTGTAATACATCAATAAACTCTGAACAATTGTTAACATTGCCAGTTTTAATTTTATAACTTAAATATTTCATCACATAACTGGATTGGCTGTTCAAGTTAATTTGAAGTTGAATAATCAAAACATTGTTACTTGACATTTCATAAATGGCTGGTTCTGAGTTTCTCACGTTTCATAACTTACTCTACACAATCACGCACAAATGTTTTGTGTTGTTCAATAACACGACTGTTAAAAGCCTATTTGTTAAAAGCCTATTTGTTAAAAGCCTATTAATCAATCATCAGCTGTTGGATATCGAACAGTTAATAATTAGCAGCAAGGAATCTATATACTTTTTTACAGACGGGACAGCACAAACCTAGGCTGCTGTAGACATGATGGAGATATTTCCTTTCAATTAACATGTATTTCTATGTTGTTTAGCCCAAGCATGTGAAACGCATACATCATATCCCACGTGTGCTTTTCCCCCATAGATTATTTGTCTTTCATGAGACATGAAAGAAACATCAATCTTATATCGGTTTCTCACATGGGGAAGTTCTAGCAGAAGTTGAAGATTGAGGTGGCACAAAATAGAACAAGATTACATAATCCCTGTTTCACTGTTAAAATATTGTCGACTGAGAATTAACTTGGTCTATCGACAATATAAAACACATTGTGGATAGGCCTAGTTAATTCTCCTTTGACGATATGTCTCAACTTGTGAATTTAACATTGCGACTTTACTGGAGAGAAAGGCTTTAGAATTGTTTTAATACTGCAATGTCTATCAATTGTTAATCTTAGGGGACAATTAAAACCAGTTGTAAATAACTAATATCAGTTATAGCTTAACTTGTGTTAAAGAGCTTGGTTCAAACTGCTAGCAAATAGCAAGAAACAAAATCATTTATGTTCTACTCATAATCATCTCCCCCCCCTGCATGTGCTGTAACCTCACCGTGGTGCAGGGGTGTAACATTCTCTTTGAGAATGGCCAATACAGCACAATTCACCTTGTTTTCTTCGGGATACAATTAAAATTTGGAATAAAAGTCAATATCTATCTGTGATATTTGTATTTTTGAACAGTTCTTTACACTGTGGGTTTTTTAAATCTTGAATTTTTATGTTGATGTTGATCATCACTTTATTTGTTTGCACTACCATAGTTTGACACCCTGTGGCCGATGTGTTTTTCGTGCTGGGGTGTCGTTAAACATTCATTCATTTATAATCATCTGATGCTTTGTCTTTGCACTTGGAATATGACAAGTCCTCCATTTAAATGTTATCGGGAAGTACGAGCTGACACAAACAAATTATCTATTACAATCATGCACCCATTAGAACACAACTGTTCAAAACTAACATTTATATACAAAATACACTGATTAAATTGATAAACATCTTTATTATCACAACTGATACAACAGAAATTAAAATAAGTGTAGTAATTTACAACCTTTAGTATCAAAGAATAAGTCAAAATACTGTTACATATTATTCAACATATACTGTACTGGTTCAGATTTTAAAATCTGTATAATTAAGAATTGAATTTAGCTTCTTACCTGTTCATACCATGAAGCCACAATTGTTTCCTGTTAAAACAAACACAAAATAAAATCATAAAATGTAATTAACCATATAATTATGCGACATAATTTACTATGATATTCATTCAATGTTTGGTGACCTCTACTCATCTACAGAACTGGTTCCATAAACAATTGCCTTAATTACAGATAATGTTCAACACCAGTTGAAGGAAGGAACAAGAAATTGGGGTTTAGCTGAACTTTTGTTACAATATCAAGCCTCTAGGACAAAAAGTAGCAAAGATACAGCTATCTGAAGTAAATATGTCATGCTAATTAAGTATAAGTTCATTAAGCCATAGTAAATTAATAATTACCAAAAAGAGTTAATATAGGTGCTATGTAGACATCAATGATGTCAATTATTTTACAAAATTTACAGAAAATTGGTGAAACTGATGTCAAAAAGAATTGAAATGACAACCCTTCCAATTTTGGACAGAACAGTCAGATATTGTGTAAATGGTGACAAGAATGATTCAATATTTCTGCAATGGAAATATGTCAAAAAGTATCCATATAATAGCACAGAATATTCCTCTTGTCCAGCTATTGATCAACTATGGAGATCTAAACTGTCCATGGTGGCACAGTGGTTAAGCCATCAGACTACAGGCTGGAAGGTACAGTGATTGCAGACCAATACCGGCTCCAACCTAAAGCGAGTTCTTAAGGGCTCAATGGATAGGTGTAAGGCCACTACACCCTTCTCTCTCTCGCTCTCACTGACCACTAACCAACTAATAAATAACCCTCTGTCCTGGACATACAGCTGAGATGTTGCCCAGGACAGCATGCTTCAACTTTAATTGGACATAAGCACGAAAACTAGTTTAAGAAAATCACCTCATCTTGGGTTAAAACAAGTCACCTTTCTAAGTGTCCACATTTATATTATTCTCAAATAATCCAACTAATCAACACTACACACTTACCATGTAGATATAGCTTGTAAAGAAACATGCTATCCCATCAGGTACCACTGCTGACATATCTACCAAGAGGTTTCCATAGTTTCTTATTACAGCTAAAAGAAACAAAAAAAGAATACAAAGTCAAATTGATCATCGCTTATATTTTTATTACATACTGAACAGATATTCAATCAATTTGCTCATTGTCCAAAGTTTTCTACTTGTATAACACTATTCAATAGGGCCCTGATTTACTGAATTATGTTACTTTTAAATGAGATTCTTAAAAGTGCTCATGTCACATGTAAAAAAATTAGCAGCCTATTCTAGAATGTGCCCAATATATTTAGCATCATAAGGAATCACATTATAATTACGGTTATATCGGCGTCGGACATATGGACATATGGACATATGGTTATATCGAGAAAAAACCCAGTGGTTAGCTGACGGGGATCGATCCTAGACCGACCGCGCATCAGGCGGGCACTGTACCACTGGGCTATGCTGCCCGCTAAATTCTACAGGTAGTACTAAACCAAATAACATCTGGCTGGGTCAAAGTTTGAGGTGCACCAAACTTTTAATACAGAAGTTAACACCACAAGTCCTGTGATTGATGATAAATGATGAAACAATTTTTGTTTCATCTGGGCAAACATTTTATGCAATTTTAATTCATCTAGTACCACTGTGCTTTGTTCATGAAACATGTATGGGGTACCTGTAAAAAAAAAAGTACTCAGATTTTGTGCGAAACTAGGGTAGTAATAGACCACCAATTTGTTTTTATTCACTTTAGGGGTGAAGGGTAGTAGTATTTATATCTGTGGTGTATATGTCGGCTGATACACTGCAGGTAAAACTTTAGCCACATATGTTACTATTGTTGTCTATTGTTGGATTTGAGTTACTAGTACATACCCTTTAGAAGTCATTAAATATGCCATTGAAGAAAAGTGAATGTTTCAATAATGGCGGGACACTAATTTAAGACTTTTCCATACCATTTTAACAATAGGTTATTATGTGAGTGTATGTCAAATATTTATGGAATGAGTTTGGCAATTCTTTTAAAATTCCTAGAACAATCACTTAGAAAATAAGATAATTCTCTAACCAGTTCCACAAATTGTGTGTACTACTTACAGTTATGTTGATTTATTTATTATCCACAAATTAATATATTACAAACAATTAAAATTAGTATGATTACATTTGCTAAAAATATATTTCATTTGTTATATTAAGGAAACCTTGGTATATGAATTGTAGTTATATTCCAAAAACAATTGTGGTCTGTAAAACATACATTGAGAATAATGACTGTAAATACCTTTTCACATTCGAAACATTATTTTATGTATAATTTTATAAAACATTTAAAGGCACACTGTCACGGATTTAAGGACCTTATTTCTCTAAAAATGGATAATAAATAAAAATTACATTAATTGTTGGAAATTAAATCTAGCTATCGTATCACCTTAACTGAACCATGATGGAATGAAATCCATGTCAACACTCGCGGCAATTTTAGTTTTTGAATTATGGACCATTGCCATAATTCAATTATTTTTACAAAATATCATTAATAAATGGAATATGGTGGTTATGAAGATGGGTGAATAAAGTACATTTAGGGACAAATCAAATTACTTTTGTTCAGGTAATATTTTGTTAGGTCATTAAATAGGTCAGTAATCTGTGAAAGTATGCTTTTAAGTGACAATATGTGAGTAAAGTAATAAACTTGTACCAACTCAAACATTAATCCAGTAGTCAGAAGATTAAACACTAATGATGACCCAAATGTGCCACAGGGTTTGAAACTTGCAAAAACACATGGTCATCCAAAAAATAATAATGCATGTTGGCAAATTATGGTAAGCGAACCACAAGCAAGATTTCAATGTGGAATACAAATATTAATATTGGCTCATATGTTATAGCTCTAAAGAAGATGATATTATTTGGGCGACTAACACCATTATTTTTTAAATATTTAAGTCGCCCAAACAGGACTTTGGTTGCATTTGTCGACTGGGCCACAGGCTGTTTCGAGCCCTGGTAATATTGTTATAAAAATACCACTAATAAAATAATTTTTATGAAAGCATTTACTATTCATGTTATGCACAATAAACTAAAATCCGATTGAGCGCTCACAATTATTAGTTTAACAATACCTACCTACATCTTCTCTCGTTTCAAACTTGGAACTCATAGCCACCTGGTCATTTCCCTTGCTGACAATCTAAAAAAAAAAAAAAAAAAAATTTCTTTGTTACAACTGGCACAAGAAATGGCACAACCATCTGACCTAAAAGATCTGCTGTATTATTTAATATTGTAATAACTGACTTGAATTAAGACACCATTTTCTTTTCAATACAAATTACAATAACAAAAATATACGAACAAGTTTATTTTAAGTAATAGTGTTTTGAAATGTGTTTCATATAAAAGTATCTTTTCCATATTGGGGTGTAGCCGAGATGCCATGGACCATCGATTAATAAATGAATTCCCCCCCCCCCCCCATCTCACAACTGTGACATCAAAATCTGTGGTATGTTCTGTCCTGTCTATAGATTGTGTTTTGACAGGTTATCACAGTTTAGTTCAAGACTTTTAACATTTTACTATTGTATAATGAACTAATAAATTACATTAAAATACCCTGTCAACATTTGATCCAAATGGATCCAATGAAATATGCTGCTTTTCACAGTGCCAAATTAATAAAACGACTTTAAACTTTCACTAATATTGTTTTCTCTATAATCACTTTGAACTGTTTATAAAACTCAATTTGTGACAGTAAAAGCAGCATTGATGTCTGCAAATGGACACTTTTTATATATTTTTTTGGTTTGTTTAACGACGCACTCAACACATTAAATTACGGTTATATCGGCGTCAGACATATGATTATGTTGAGAAAAAAACCCAGTGGTTAGCTGACGGGGATCGATCCTAGACCAACTGCGCATCAGGCGGGCACTGTACCACTGGGCTATGCTGCCCGCAAGAGTATCTACTAATAATAGAGTATGACATACAACCAAAATGTTCTAACCTACCATTGGACACAGACAGATCCTGGCCAATGTCATGGTAAAAGAAGCCATTGTGACAGGTCTGAAATCCAGAATTTTAGGATACATATCCAGAGGTGAAAGAGTCTGAAAAAGAAAACTGACTAATAAGTAACAACATGTGCTAGCAACATAAACTGAAGATTTCAAGAAAATTATTTTACGACTCAAAGAGTTTTTAAATCCATGTTTTCATTTATCATTCTCTAAACATAAAATTTAAATAATATAAAAAAAATGGTCGGTGGGCATACATAAACAAAATGCATTCCCCCATACAATCAATTCTGTAAGAGTTCTAAATAAAATATTCATTGTGAAATGTGATATTTTAGTAAAATCTGTGCTCACTTTTGGGATTTACTTTTAATAATGTTGGTCTCAAAATCCATAATGAATTAAACAGAGTAATGATAAAACTAAATTATAAAAAGAACTGCCAGTCATGTTATAGACTGAACACGATACATACGAGAATAATATGAAAATGTTTTATTTAATGACATACTCAACACATGTTATATGGTGTCAGTCTTATGGTTAAGGAACACACAAATTTTGATAGAGGAAACCCTGTGTCGCCACTTCATGGGATACTTTTTTCGATTAGCAGCAGGGGATCTTTTATATGCACCATCCCAAAGACAGAATAGTACATATCACAGCCTTTGTTACACCAGATGTGGAGAACTGGCTGGAACGAGAAATAGCCCAATGGGTCCACTGACGGGGATCGATCCTAGACCGACTGGGGGCATTAAGCGAGTGCTTTACCACTGGGCTACATTCCGCCCAAGAATAATATGGATATATATAATAAATTACAACTGTAATCATGAATATGGATACAAGCAAACATAATTTTATGATATACGTTTAGGGTTAACAGTGAAACTGAAAATAAAAAGACAAAATATTAAATTTTATAATTAAACTTTGACAAAGCAAAACTTACTCCTGATGTTATAACAACAGTCTGAAACCTGTCAAACACTGGTTTTATGGCAATAGAGGCGTCCATACAACTCAGGTACAGTATTGGGTTGCTGATGGTTGGTGTGCGGTCATCAAATGGCTCGATGATGAGAACAAATCCTTAAAAAAAAAGGATAAAACTCCTCTAGTTGTGGCTTTATTTACAGATGTGGTATTTTACTGCTGATAATGGTAACAGTGTCTGTGTAAACTTTTGTATTTATGACTACATTAACATTTCACTATTAGATTCATTATTCACAAATTTTCACTTTTGGATCCATTTTATAACAAAAACACCTATGCATATTTTTAAATAGGACTTAAATGTTAACTCACAAATATAATTATATAATTACAAACTTTTCGAATTTATACAATTTACTGTATTCTGATTGGCTGACGTCACTAAAAACCCAAGTGTTATCCTTCCATAAACCTCATAAAATTACGTCATCACGGAAGACCGTGATCAGCTGTTGTCGTCATCTTCGGTCTTCGGCAGATGTGATTGCGAATATAGGATGAGGCATCTGCACAGAACTCAGATGTAAAGCAACATGTGGCTATGTTGTTCGTTAATAAGAAAATCGCCTGTCTCTGAACACAAACAAAGTGTTTATATACCAAATGTAACTTGCTAGATGTTTCTCGAAAGTTCTTGTATTCACTAGATTAAACTCTGACGTCATGTTTAAAATATGAAGTCATACCAAAGGGTCAGAATCTACATTTTATAAAATTTAAAATGTACATCTATAATAACTTCTTGTACTGTTTGTAATTATAAGAATTGTTTCTCAAAAGTCACAAATGTAGCATAAAATCGCTTCACTACGCGACGCGATTTTATACCATTTGTGACTTTTATACATCAATAAATTCCTAAAAAATGAGAAACAATTCTTATATAATATTGTATATATTTAATGTACGTCATATTAGTTTATGGTTAGGAAAGACATTTAATTCTTCTTTTTAAAGGAAACTGATTCCATGTATTAAGTTCTGAGGTTACAAAATAAATCATAGTGCATATTTTCCCAATTATTAAACACTATTAACATTCTTTTGCTATTCCTACCAAAATATTTTATGCCAAATTTAAGGAAATGAAAAATGTATTTTGCATGAAAGAAAAAACTCTAAAAATCTTGCTAATCTGAGGAAACAAGTAATCACCTTTTGCGTATGTACTGACTAAAGTGGCAAAGTTTGAAACCAGAGTTAGCGCCGACATATCCTGAATGTCTGTGAGTTGGAGAGTTCTCAGCAGTGACCTTAGACGCTCGGCGCAGAATCTGAAATTTTACTCCATGATATCATAGTGAAAGAAAGAAAGACAGAAATGTTTTATTTAATGACACACTCAACACATGATATTTATGGTTATATGGTTAAGGACCACACAGATATTGAGGGAGGAAACCTGCTGTCACCACATCATGGGCTATGCTTTTTGATTAGCAGTAAGGGATCTTTTATATGCTCCATCCCATAGACAGGATAGCACATACCACGGCCTTTGATGTACCAGTCATGGTGCACTGGCTGGAACAAGAAATAGCCTAATGGGCTCACCGACGGGGATTGATCCCAAACCGACCATGCATCAAGCGAATGCTTTACCACTGGGCTACAGATATCATTATTTTACTTTTTTGTTGTTCATTTAAGATTTGAACATGATCATTGTTGATGTTCATGCAAGTAGGAATTGCAGAACTGCATTATATGAATGATATAGAACATCAGTGCAAAACTGTTCACACATAAATGTGTACAGTCACCCTGTAACAAATTACCATTATGTGAATAAAAATGTTTAAAAACATGTATGACATTTCACTTTTGACATAGAGGCTGAATTTCCTTGCATTACATTAAAATACTTTATATGTATTTTTAGGTTTGAGTAAATATAGCATTTTTATAAAATTAATTACTTCAATACTCCATATTTCAGTGGTAAATGTTTCACTTTTTTTTTTTAGGGCCATGTGAAAGATTAGCATGTGCTAATTGTGTCGACCTAATAAAAAACACCACCACCATCATAACACAGTGCTCTTTCAGAGTAATATGACAAAGATACAGACCTGAGAGGTTTGCGCTCTATGCAGACTTTCTGGAAGCAGTCCTTAAGAAATGATGGAGGACTTTCCGACACCACATGGTGCACCCGTAGACGGGTTTTCAGATATTCTAGGAAACGTTTCATAAAACCTAGAAAATGTTCTGCTGTTCGAATGTTACCTGGTACAGCCTCTGTAACATAAGAATAAAGATGACATCTATTTGTTTTACTTCACAGGTAAAACATACAAAATATGATTATTTGATAATTGTAAGACGAAATGCTTAAAATAAATAAATAAATAAATAACATATTCGCTATTTTCAAGCTACAAAATCTTCCAATATACATGTACACCTTCCTAGTTCTGGTCGTGACCTCAACTTCTTTCTTTCACCTGAGTAGCACCCAGGTATCGATGTAAGTGGGAAGTGGTGCCCAGGTATCGACGTAAGCGGGGAATGTAGCCCAGGTATCAACAGAAGCATAAAGGTTGGGTGGACTTATCCTTAGAGGTCAGGATAACTATTACTAAAAGAGGAAACACTTAAGTTTTCTTCATTTCTGTATTAAGAAAATTAATGATTCAACAAGAAAAATTAACTTACCCTGCAAAATTTCACTTGGAACAACTGCAAAGTAACAGAAGTTGTTTATCAATTAATAATCACATACCATTATAAAATCTTATCTTAACATTAAAAATAACTGATACTGTTAAAATAACGTGTTCCAGTGGTAAAACCAAAACATTCTCGCACAGGATAACAGATCTACAGTGCAAAATATATTTAAAGGACACCGGACACCAAAAGACATGTAGTGTGTAATGGGTTAAGTTAGTGTCATAAACCGTATTACTCTAACGCACGGCTCGCTGCAAGGCACCGGTCAGCTGCGAGGCACCGGTCAGCTGCGCGTCTTAGGTTTGGAGTAAAAACAGGAGTGGGCGGGATTATGCATAGATCTGAACGAAAGTGAGGCAATACGTCATCGATGAGAGCCGTCCAAGAATTCCAGCTATACCGGTACACGTGTTGATTGTTTGTTTGTGCCTTTCAGTCGTTTGGAAAACGTATGATTGGTCTGAACATCTAATACCCGGTCGAGTTCCACAAAGATGGCGTTCATTTCAATAAGAAAGGAACCAGAAAGTACTTTTTTAAATT
>JAECMU010291687.1:912-16157 GCA_016106625.1 Dracogyra subfuscus | reverse complement strand
GGCAAGTGAATTTCTCATCATGGCCAGTGAATTTTCAAATCCACTGGCCCAATGGCAAGTGAATTAAAAAAAAATTCTAGAACCCCTGGACAATGTCGCGTATTGACTTGATCCATTCTGAAAGACATTCAACAGGTTCACTCTCACGCTTTGCCCATTTTTTAACATATTCTTCGACAGCATCCATAATAATTTTAAAATTAATAGTCCCAATTGATGTTTCGCTGTTCGCGATATTTAGGACCATATTGGAATAGCTGTCGAAGTTGGGTATTTTCAATTATTGAAAGATATGTCCGACTGGTTTTACAGCCACAAGCAGTAGATGTATTGTTGTGACGTTCAAGTCAAGGTTCTGCAGAACATCCCTGTAATTGAAAATGCGGAATGATATTGTTTTTGTATACGAATAAGAAAGAGGTGGTGGTTACTGAAATTTGAAATATTGTGGAACATTTTTGGAAACTGATTTGTTTCTAAGTATATTACCTAGATTGATTGAATCAATTCCCTTGTTCGCATATTCCAAATTCAAAAACACCTTGTCTTTCTTTGAGTCTGTAGTTTCTGTCTTGCTCAAACGCCGAGTAGCAATGTCTAGGACTATACTCTCCAGACGATACTGTGGGGTGTTACTATCGTTAGACCCAGTATCTAATATAGTTCTCTGGAGTTGCTCGATTTCTTTTAATGAAACAGAGAAAAGTATAGTCCTGATCTTGTGAAGGCCTAGTGGTTGTTCAAGGAGAGGCAACAGTTATTTCAAAGTAACAAAGCTGGAGGTGCTTGCTCCTTTCCTATGACCATGGCTACAACGACTTGTTGAACTACCTTGAAACAGACTCAACACATTCACATTTAAGGTTCGAGGGCTAGAAAGGTCCATCCTTTCCGTACAAGATCAAATGCTGGATTTGCTTTGAGCTTGTAACTGGTAATAGCGAATCCATTTATCTGTGTCAGGAATGAACAACTTGAAGTTCATGATGATCAAAACCAGAAAGGTATAGGTTTGAGATGAAGTGTCACGAAGCCGGAACCGGTGATAAATTATTTGGTTGCCCATGGGGTACTTTATATAGATGTGGGAATGACAGCCGCATTTCTCCGCATAATAATATTGGTGAAAAAAATCCCCACTCTTATTGTATATGTCACAACACTCGCATCTCTTGCTAACATCGCAGTTTCAAAGGCAATCTTAAGTGTGTTCACGCGCGCGGTTTGTTGTTTGTGGCTGTGTATACTGAGCGTCACCCCCACTGCGCCGCCCGCCCCACCCCGCCCCGCTGCTCCTCCTCAGCATACGCCGCTTACTATACCCGCCGCTGCCGCCGCCACCTCCTGGTATTACATCTAAAAAACCCACACAAAAAAACATGTTTATTTCAATTACTGGTTAAGTTTACGTTCTGTGCAGTCACGTTCTATCAGAGTGATCATTAAAAGCTTCCATGTTTTGTTAGCCCCAAAACAATTTAACATTTCTTAAAAGTAACCATTATGTGGAACTTCAGTGTGTATTTCATCATTCTCGAACATGAAAACAAGTATTAAAGTAGATCAACAACAAAAGTACCAAAGCATAATGTAACTTGACTGTATGTTTATTGATGTAAATTACTAGTACACGATGTGATTTGAGCTTCTGGAGAGAAAAAAATAAAAAATAAAAAATAAATAAAATGTTTAAAAAAACATTAACGAACATACACGCACAAATATAAGCTGTACTTAAAATTGATTTGATAAAGTATGATAATTAACTTAATTGTTAAAGTATGTGTGTGTATGCGCGGGGTGGAGTCAATGCTTTTTAAATATTTGTTTTTACATGTTGGTGTTTCTGTCCAAACTGTATCTTATGACACAAATATGTGTGTGTGTGTGCGCGCGCGCGCGCGTGTGTATGGGCATGTGAACAATATATTACTTCGTATTTTTATATCAAAATAACCCCTTAAATATTGTTAAACCTAATATTAACCTAAAAACAGTCATGCATCAGATGTAAAGACATAAAGTGCAACATAACATGTTTTTTTTTCGTGTTTTTTTTCTACCCTTTGTATCTTGTCTTGAGATCAAACATAAGTGCGAGTATCCGATTTCAGTCTCACTCTGCATTTCTCAAATTCTTCAAGTGGTCAGAAATTACAGCAGGAGAGTCAAGCAGTAATGAATATAACACACGATCCATTCAGCTTACACAAACGTTGTATATAATCACCTTCTCCATTACAGACCCTCTTGGAAGATTGACACCATAACATGATCCCATTCTGAATCAGATGTTTCAATAGCATTCTCCTCCAATATGCTAGTGGTAGTGTGTGACGTACTGTGATAAACCAATGTATTAAAGAAGCATTATATAGATATGCTTAAAGATGTATTGTATCTTGTAAAGTAAGTTTATATTAAATATGCATTCATAACATCTCTATACGTTCATACATCCATTTAAACATGTTGTAACATGTGTAGCTGAATGGAACTGGCAGACACGTCACTTTTCTAAATATAGATGAGATGGTAGTCTTCTTAGAGGAGAGTCATATATTATTCATCATTTGGTGGTGTAGCTTTGTGACGTCAGTGATTCATCACATTACATCATCCACTACTGTGTTGAGTGTAAGAGATATACCCTATAAACCTGCCCTTACTACTGTAATCTATATTTTTGGTCAGTGGCCAAAAATATAGAGAATTATCTGGTCATTATATCTTGCCAATCTGTAATAAAAAAAAGAGGCGTCAACCCTATACAAAAATATGGGAACTTGCCTCAGTGTACAGGGGCATCCTCTGTTTGTGTAGCCTTGTAATTACTCATACGCCGGATTGAGCTGTGATTCGATTTCCAATTCGTAATGGACGAGGTTTCTGAATTTACCGGATATTTTAATACCCATAACTGTGAGAAAAAAAACAAATATTTGATTTGATATACCGTAGTCCTTAAATGTTTAGTTGTCAAAAAACAAAGACAAAATAACTTTAGGCTAGCCGTGTCATAAAGTTGAACTTTTGTCATTTTATAGATACCGAACATAATATACAGTTTTCAAAATGTTAGGAAACACATATTCACTGACTACACCTCAGCGCATGTTAAACTATGCCCGTTTGGTTTCTAACAAATATGGTTATTGGAACATTTGGTTTATAGAGAGAAAGGAAATCTGCTTCTGTTGCCACACAGACTACATCCACTGAAAAGAACCAGCAAGCAGTGTTTTATAAGCACTTTCCCATACACAGGCTAGTAAACACCACGGCCTTCGATATACCAGTCATGGGGCACTGGTTAGGACAGAAGAAAAAACCTGACATCATCGAGGACCATTGGTGTTGTTACTCATCACACCTCACGTCATAACTCTACCACTGGGTTACACACCACTGGTTCACTGGCCAGATAACAGTAAAACTGTATTAGCAGTCATCAATGATTGCGTGCATGCATAGGTTTAATGATCTACCATCTGATTACTTACCTAGTAAATAAAATGGCATTATAATTCCCAAATTATTAAGAAAAAGTATCATAACCACTATAAAGCTGCCGAGTTGTGTAGATGACCAATTTATACATTCTTGGAATATGACTCATGACACTATCTGCCCAATGAGATAGGCAACCGTATTTGTGGCCACTAAATCTTGAATTTTTTTTTGTTAAGTAATAGAAACGTTATAGAATCTATACAATATTTGCGATTTTTCACTGTTTTATTTTTATTTTATAGATTTGTGCTTATTGTAAAGAACACACCTTTGGCACAAAGATGAGCGCTATCGTAGTTGTGACATAAGCCTGCAACAGGACCAATTTCAGTATGTACAAGGTGTCAGGTCCATTGATTGTGTGCATCATTATTCTGAAATGTATAATAAAAGTTGATTTTCTTTATCTGTGGTCAACACAATACAACACGAAATTCACTAACTTTGCGATCTCGCAGTACAGTGCCAAAATACATTCAAGGTCGATGTGATGTTGATTAAGGGAGTAAGTTAGACCCTGTATCACAAAATGTGATCATCCGAGATTGTATTCTGAAGGAAATAAAAGGTGTAATTATTAGTTTTGCATTCCTGTCCGAAATTTGACCTTGCAATTTTTCAACACTGAACATTGTTAACCATCTAGCTTTCATATGCTCAAGACATACCAACAAGACCGTCGGGACTGAGTTTTGTGACGTCATCTTCTATCATACCTTCCGTGATCTCGATAAAGTTTGTGATAAAACTTAACTCATTTATTTCATACATATACAACGGCTTTAGTAGCATAGAAAATAACTATTTTCTAATGTTACCACAGTCATATTATTTTGTATGTAAAATGAATGACGTTATGACATGACATCAGTTAGGTCACGTTATGTAATGCGCGTAAGATTACATGACGTAATGTCTGATGAAATCCATGCGCGCATTCAAATACACGCTTGTTTACGGAAACTGTAGAAGTATCCTTGGCTCCTGTACTGACGCCCGATATAAAGTGGCCGCCCTACAGAACAGAACAGAACAGAACAGAACTTTATTTCACTCAGGCCGCTTTTCAGCGGCATACGAGGCATATTAACAATCATTTTATGACAGTGACAAGATGGGGTTTACAGGAGAACATATAAATGTACAATATCAAAACAAAACAATTTTTAATAATAATAATAATAATAATACAAAATGATATATATTTCTAATAGTAATAATCTCTCTCTCTCTCTCTCTCTCTCTCTCTCTCTCTCTCTCTCTCTCTCTCTCTCTCTCTCTCTCTCTCTCTAGTCCAAATAAAACAGCATAAGTTTGGGAGACAATTCTTTTTAAGGTTTACCGAATTTATCTGTAATTTCTTTTATTAATTTGCACAACTTTTTCAAAATACTTATTTTGTCATTTGTCATTAGTTGTTTAAGTTTCAGCATATTAGGTTTATTATAATAATATGGCTTTAACAATTTTTTCCGGGAGTTATTAAAGAAAGGGCATGAAAGCAGATAGTGAAATTCGTCTCCGATGTCATTTTTGTTACATAGTGTACATAGTCTGCTTTCTACTGGGGTGTTGATCCATCGTCCTGTTTCGATTGGTAAGTAATGGTTTGATGTTCTACATTTTAGTAATGTAGTCCAGGATATTTGTGGCAATTGTATAATATATTTTTCTAATGTTAGATGTTCTTTAAATGTGGTGTACATTTTACCCTTTGATGATGAATCTATGTCGCTATTCCATTGTTGTAGGTACTGATCATTTTGTCTTAATTTAACATGATGAATAAGCAGTGGTACTGATGAAAAGTTTTGCGACATACTATAGACTGAGGTAATCATGTATCGTAGTCAAGATCACATGTCATCAGTAGACAAACCACTTAGCAGGGAGTCATAGGTGAATTAACTCTATCATAACTTCATTTGGAATCAATGTGAAGAGATACAGTATTGGATATAATACCCGTAACTTAATAAAACACGATTATCCAAATATCTGTCCTAACTGTACATCTATTAGATCGCTCTGTATCGGGCAGGCTACTACCCGAGTGGTCCGGCTCCAGGAGTAATCATATATAAGTTCTTATAAAAAAAAAATGTATGTATGTAGCACGTTTAGGTCACTAGAAAACAACACAACGAAATACACTTTAGAATCTGTATTAAAACTAACGCTGACAAATGTACTTGCCACAGTAAGTTAATTAACAACAACCCCTGCACCACGGTTAGGTTACATTACACGCAGGGGAAAGTGCTGCATTAGAATATTTAACGGGTTTCATCTGATGACGACGTGTCAGAATTACCACATTTGACATCCAATAGCAGATGATTAATTGATCAATGTGCACCATTTTTTTCGATAAACAAAACAAACAGATGGTACATATAAACGATTCCTTGCTAAAAAAAAGAAGAAAAAACAAACAAAAACAAAACCACACCCCTAATGTAGTAGGTTTCTAAGGCGCCTGTGCAGGGATTTCAGCGAGATTAGGGTTATAGACTGTGTGAAAACATTCATTGTCTACTTTAGTATATTTTACTAAAAAAAATATATACATGTAATAGTATACAAACTAAACTTTGAAAATTCTACTAACACTTTATAAAATATTAATTCTGAAATCAACATGTAAACAGTCATGAACACTGAGATTACGTAAAAAAATTAAAATCGTTTACATTCTTTTAAATATCGATTATTAAGATCCACCTTAAAACACATAATACAGATCTTTAATTTTGTTTAAAGTTTTTGATTATGCTGATGCAGTATGGGATAATTGTACGTTGGAATAAGCCCAACAACTCTAATGTGCTCAGTTAGATGCTCTTCGCACACCTGTATGACGATACTGATTTTATTCCACTAATAGACAGACGAAAACGCCATAAACTCTGTAAGATGAATAAACTTGCCAATGATGGTACACCTACTTACTTAGCTGAATCAATTAAAGAAATCAGACAAATCAATTTTTTATCTGGGTTCTAGTCAGGAGCAGATACCCCACTGTATTCTTCGTCTAGACTTCAGTGATCTTACTGGTCATAACTTATTTTGATATACATGTATCTGAGATCATCCGTCTTGTTTTTGTGTGTATCCTATGGAAAAGATACAGATCATTTCTTTATCCACTGTCCCATGAACCAAAAAACCCCCACCCAATTTCATGTTAAATTATTTACATCTATATTATTAATTGATCTTACTGGAAAATCTAGCATTTAGTGAACAAGAAAATGAAAAAGAAACCAAAAAAAACACACACCCCAACAACATTACTTTCAAATTCATAACTGCTACTAAACTTTTGTGCTAAAGTTAACATTAATTTTATGCTAGACATTACCCAATTCAAAGTAAATTTTCGGCAGGTTTCTACTCATTATACCCCCACATTTTTTTAATCTCTTCTTCTTTGTTCTTAATGTATGCAAGTATGCTGTATTTTAATATGTATTCGCTTGTAAAATGTAGGTCGAGGTCTTAATATAGGCTAAGCCTGTTGATAAATGCCATTTTGTTTTGACAAAATAAATATTGTTTAAACCGATTGCATAGTTGTACTGACTCCCACTTTCATAGGCTAGCTTTTGCCCGAATTAAACAAAAATGCCCAAATCTGGATAACAATATTTATTCGTATTAGCGCTACTACCAATCAGCGATATAGGGTTGGAAGTGAATCACTACACATTTTTGAGGGTAGAATGTTGGAAATACATGGCAAAACGAGCTCAGGTTAGCACATTTTGAATGAATATTTGTGTAATGTTTGCCCGAATTTGAGGTTTTTCTCCAGCACTAGGGGCAGTTATAACAACCGCCCACCCCACCCCGTCTGCCCCATCTCGTACGGTTATACTTAGTTGTTGATAGATACCACAAATACCTATAGATAAGTAAGTAATATTCTTACGTTAATATATATATGAAGTTGCCAGTAACAATTGCGTTGTATATTGACCAGGTGATGTACTTGCTTTCGTTGAAATACACAGGGGCCTCTCTGACGACGTAGCTCAGGTAAATTCCATACAACAATAACGCAGCTTCGACTGTAAATACAGAAACAGAAACAGTAATTTTATTACGACTCAGGCCGTTACACAACGGCTTTAGGAGGTTCATGCAATACACAATATGATACAGTGACAAGATGTGGTTTACAGGAGACAATATGGTAATTTGCTAATTACATACTCGTATGATTTTGACGAAATAGTGATAACATACAAGTAATGCAAGTAGAACCTGTATGTTATATGGTATATTAAAACACATATGTGAACACTACATACACAATATAAACGAGTTATTAATTCTAATAATAAAGAAATAATACACTCGAACTTAATTAATTATCCAAAATACTGTTTTGTTGTTATTTAGGGTTTATGGCATTTGTCTATAATTTCTCTTATTAATTTACACAATTTCTTAAGAACACTTATTTTATTATTTATCACTAACTGTTTAAATTTAAGCATGTTAGGTTTAAAATAGTAATATGGTTTTAACAATGATTTACGGGAGTTTGCAAAAAACGTACACATGAATAAATAGTGAAATTCGTCGCCAATATCATTATTACAATATATACATGTTCTGTATTCTACGGGAATATTGTTCCAGCGTCCTGTTTCGATTGGCAGATAGTGATTGGATGTTCTGAATTTTAATACAATTGTCCAGCATTTATTTCTGTGGTAATAAAGTAAAATATTTCTCTAAACAAAGATTTTCTTTAAATACAGAGTACGTTTTGCCTCTTGATGATAAGGATTTCTCACTATTCCATTGTTGTAGATACTGGTCATTTTGCCTTAATTTAACATGATCAAGAAGAGAACGTACTGAGGTTAAGAATATAATAAATAGTACATAACACGGATGGCACACTACATACAACAAAAGCTTAGCTTCGACTGTAAATACAATTAAGAATATGATAAATATTACATAACAGGGATGGCACACTACATACAACAACAGCGTAGCTTCGACTGTAAATAGTTGAGAATATAATAAATATTACATAACACGGATGGCACACTGCATACAACAATAGCGTTGCTTGAATTATAGATGTTAATATACCTTGTGAAAATATTTCAAATGTACACCCACCTTCAGGTAATGATCTGTTAACAACTACTGACCCACCCTGTGATAGTATCTCAAATGTATACTTAACTGGAATGAATAATTTGCTGACAAATTATATCAATTCACCCTGTTGTAGTACTTCATATGCATATTTATGTCCTGTTAGAACTACACATGCTGATATACCTTGTGATAGTACATCAAATATTGTTCCATATTATGTTAATATAACGATGTACACATAGCCCCTATTAGCCCCACCGATGTTGGCTCACCCTTTTATTCAAATGCATATGTACATGTAAATCCATTTAATAACATGCCTATAAATGTCAACCCACATTGTATCAGTACCATAAATGTATATTTACCTTCTGACATATTTTATGACAGTACACCAACCTAATTGTGGGTTTTCAGTCGCTCGTCGTCGTTTTCAGTCACCAGGGGCGATCGGGCGACAGTTAAATTCGAACCCTGCTATGTTATTACCACCTATGTACATACAGTTCCTATTAGCACCAAAAATGTTAACCTGCCATGTATGAGCACTGTCAAAATTGATCCACCTTAGTTAGCTGAGGAAATATACCACAACAATCGTAATTCACTACAGTCCTATAACAGTTGTGAACAAACTCAATTAGTATTAATGTGTGTGGGCTGAGAAGTAAACTAAACATTCCTGAATTTGTAGCATTTATATCTAAGTATGATATTCTTTGTTTTACTGAAACAAAAACTGATGAAACAGACTGCATGTCAACATTATTACCTGGCTATACTATCCTTCGGAATAACAGGAAAACAATATTAAATTCATCAGGTGGAATAGTCACTGGTATAAAAAATGAATTGTCTTCTACTATAGATTTTAATATCACAAATAATTCTGAATATGTGTCTTGGTTTAGCATTCCCACATAAATTACAGGTCTTCATGGAAGACTAACCATCGGTGTTGTATACATTCCCCCAATTTGATCCCCATACTATAAAGAAGATATTTTTGACATTATTGAAAGTGAACTTACTGATAACATAGCACAACATAGCCCATTGTTACTCCTAGGTGATTTTAATGCTAGATCAAACTGTCTCCCAAATTACACTGTACTTGATACAGACATAGACATACTAAACAACATGGAAAATGATATGTTAGCAAGTGAAGATATAGGCAAAATAAACAGTCATGGCATTAAACTATTAAACATATGTAAATCACACAATTTATATATAATTAAATGGCAGATTAGGACATGATAAACATATAGGAAAATTGACCTGTAAAGATAGCAGTGTTGTTGATTATGCTATTGGCAACCCATCATTTATTTAAAATTGCTAAATATTTTGATGTATGTGATTTTGACCCACTTTTTTCAGATGTACATTGTGGTTTAATACTTAGCTTAAATGCTGATAAACACGTTAATGATAACGATACTTCTAACTGTATGACATATTCAGATAACAAAAAGCCTAGTAAATGGAAACCAGAAAAGTCAACAGAATTTAAAACTAAAATTGACCAGGTCTCACTCGAAATTATATCCACAATTCTTGATAACCAGTCCGTTGACATTCAAACACGTGTCGATACTGCCACAGAGGCTATGAAAAATATATTATTAGATGCGGAAAAATCGACTCTAGGTCATGCACGATCTTACACGATCAAGCGGCGTGTAAAACCCAAAGGTAACCAATCGCTGTTCGGTAAGTCACACAGCTGCCGAGCTCTTCGCAGAAAATATCACGAGGCCCCAAAAACGTATAATTTAAGAAAAACTTTAGCAAATAAACAAAGATTAATTAATGCAAGTAAAACGTATAAAAAGTCTTTGTTGAAAGAACATTCTGTCAAAAGATTTAATATTGAAAAACAAATGCGACAACTGAGAACAAACGACCCAAAAGCTTTTTATAAACTACTTAAATCCCCTAACGAAGATAATAACTTACCACCGTTAGATAATTTCTATCAATTTTTCCAAACTCTAAACAAAGGCGAATCGGATGATATCGAAACAAAAATAAACTTGAACAACATAAGACTCAAATAGCGAAAATGTGTTAAACAGTAGGATTGAAGAACATGAAATATTAACTGCTATAAAACAACTGAAAAACGGTATAGCACCTGTAATCGATAATATTATTAATGAATATATTAAAACAACTGCTGGCATAACATAATCTTCGACAAAAGTGTTTTTCCTAATGAATGGTTAACTGGAGTAATTAAACCTATTTTTAAAAATACATTATTGATTGAACTGTAAAGGATTAAATAATAGTATTAAACGAAGGGAAGTTTTCCAATATTTGAGGAAGAAAAATGCTTCTATATATTGTCTTCAAGATGTACATTTTATTAAAGAACAAGAGCAAATAATTAAACAACAATGGGGATATTCAGAATGTTATTTTAGCTCTTATAAATCTAATGCCCGTGGCACAGCCATATTGATTAACAATAATTTTGAATTTAAAATTAACAAAACAATTAATGATAATAATGGGAATTGGGTAGCAATAGTATTAGAAGTAGATAACAGGGTAATAACATTAACCCTCCCTAGATTTATTTAATTATAACAATTTAAATAATCTAAATGCACAAAGAAAAATGTTAAACTGTAAATAAACATTAGATTTGATAGATCCTTGGAGAGAAAAAATCCCAGTTTGCAAAGGTTTTCCTGGAGGCAACCAACACCATTAAAGCAATCACGTTTGGACTTTTTCCTTATATCACATACTCTTTTATCATCAGTTATATATACAAATATTTTACCTAGTTTTAAATCAGATCATTCTCCAATTGTGCTAAAGTTAAAAATAAATGAAATTGAAAGAGGAAAAGGTTTTTGGAAATTCAATAAATCATTATTACGAGATCAAAATTATGTAAAGTTAGTTAAAGAAACTATTAAGGAAACCCTTGATCAATATAAAGACTTGGATAATTCAAATCAAGATGACCATAAAGAACAGTTTGTTATAAACAATCAGTTATTATGGAAAAATTTATTACTCATGATTCGTGGTAAAACAATCTCTTATTCATCTAACAAAAAGAAACATCAGAAACTAAATTATTCTACGAAAAATTATATTTAAAAAAAAAGATGCTAGTGATATAGATTTTAATGAATTATTTGAGAAAAAAACTGAAGTTTCCAAACTTAATCCTGAGGAAGCACAAAAACTTGAAGGTGAATTAAATTATGATGAGACTCTAGCAGCATTGAAAAAAATGAAGAATGAAAAAAGCCCAGGTCCTGATGGCTTCACAGTGATTTATATAAATATTTAATAAGATCATTAAATTACGCTTATCTGACTGGTAGTCTCTCTGTAACACAAAAACAAGGTATTATCATGTGTATTCCTAAGGGAAATGAATCAAAACACTTTTAAAAAAATTGGAGACCAATTTTATTATTAAATGTATCGTACAAAATTGCTTCTGCTGTTATAGCGCAAAGAATAAAATCAGTTTTACAGATAATAATTAGTGAGGAACAAAAAGGTTTTATGTCTGGAAGATACATAGGTGAGGTAACACAATTAATTTATGATCTTATGGAGTATGCTAAAAGCCAACAAATACCTGAATTCTATTATTAATTGATTTCGAAAAAGCATTTGACTCGGTAGAATTTTATTTATAAAACACTTGACTTTTTTAGATTTGGACCATCGATACAAAAATGTATTCATATATTCCATAATGATTCACAATCAACTATACTAGTTAATGGTTTTGCTTCTTCATTTTTTAAATTGGGGCGAGGTTGCCGTCAGGGGGACCCTATTTCACCAAAATAATAAACAGATAAAAGGAATAACATTAGGAAACAGAGAATATTTATTAACACAATTTGCTGATGATACTACAGTGATATTAGATGGAAAGGAAAAATCTCTATATGCAGTTCTAAATACGTTGAAATTTTATGCAAGATTCTCGGGTCTAAAGGTAAACGTAGATAAAACTAACTAATATGGATAGGTTCAAAGAAAAGAAGCAGATATAAGTTGTGTAAGAAATGGAACTTAGATTGGACAAAAACCACCTTCGAATTATTAGGTATTAAATTTGATGTTGAGTTAAACAAATATGGTGCACACTAATTATAGTATTACATTAAAATCTATAGAACCTTTACTAAAAATATGGTGTAGTAGAATGATGACACCATTAGGAAGAAATACTGTATTGAAATGCTTAATTTTATCAAAATTAAATCATCTATTTTAATCTATTCTTGATCCACCAGCTGATGATATTGATAAATTACAAACAAATATTTAAAAATGTATATGGAATGGAAAACCTGATAAAATTAAACTGGAACATATGTCATGTAATATAAAAGATGATGGTATTAAAGTTCCAGTTATTAATTATTTTATTAAGGCTCAAAAGACTGCATGGATAAAAAGATTAATTAATGCAGAATATTCGTGGAAAATGTTAATTACACATCGATATAGTTTACTAAATAATATAATTTGTTTAGATACTGAAACAATCTATAACTTTGCCAAAAACATTCAAAATACCTTTTGGAAAGACACTTTAATGGCCTGGTGTTTATATATTAAACAAAGTAAATTGTTTTTTTTAGGGATGAAGAGTGGATATTGTTCAAATATATTTGGTATAATGATGATATAAAGATAGATGGAAAACCATTTTTTTTTTAAAGATTGGTCTGAAGCAGGTGTAAAATGTATTAATGATTTAATAAGTGAAGATGGTAAGCTTATTAAGCATGATGATTTTATGCTGAAATATGGCATTAATACTAATTGTTTAACTTATCATGGTATAATTAATGCAATTAAAAAGTTTCTAAATAGATGCAATATTAAGCGAATACACACAAAGTTACAATCTCCCATTTTGCTATATAATCATAGAATTCTTAAAATACCCCATAAGGGAAGTAAGCATTTCTATAGTATTTTATTAAATTCATCCTTTGTAAAATCAAAATCTAATTTAAAATGGGAACAATTGTTAAACTGTAACTACATGGATGACGACTGGAAAGCTATTAACGTAATTCCCTTTTGTTCTACCAAAAGCTCAGAACTCAGATGGTTTAAGTATAAAATTATATATAATATACTTCCTACTAATACTTACCTATACAAAATTGGATATGTTGCTTCTCCTTTATGCAGTTTTTATAATTCAGAATTAGAAATAATTACTCATTTATTTTGGGAATGTACTCGAGTCAAATCTTTCTGAAGTGAAATTCAAAACTGGATTCGTATAAAAACAGGTCAGATCATTAATTTTTGTAAAGAAAACATAAATTTGGGTTTTAAAACAAGAAACAATGATCCTATTAATGCAAATGTATTGGTTACTAAGCATTTAATATACAAAAGTCATTTAACTTCTTATATTCCTGATTTGAATTGGATTCAGAGAGAGTTGAAAGAATATTATTATATAACTAAAACAATTACCTTTTCGACCTGTAATTATGATTCATTTACTAAATTTTGGTCAGTTTGTCATAACCTTTTTGCATTGGATTTAAATGAATGAATAAGCGTTCCTACGTGTAGTGTGTGTGTGTGTGTGTATATATATATACATTGTATGTGTGTATGTGCACACACAATTATTTTGTTGAATTGCCTATGAAAACCTACATGTACATGTATGAAAAATTAAAATCATGTATGAAAAATATAAAATAAAATAATAATAATAATAATAATAATTTAAAATAAAGGAACTCGTTCATTTCCAGAAAATTATAGACCAATGACGTTGCTCTGCTGCATCTCCAAACTATTCACCACAGTTTTAAATAACCGATTAAAAGCTTTTATTGAAGAAAATAATATACTGAATGAATTCAGACTACTTTCCAAAAAGGCTACTCTACTACCGACCATCTATTTAATATACATTCTCTGATCGAAATTTTAAAGACAAGAACAAAGAAACTATTTTGTGCTTTTGTAGATTTCCAAAAAGCTTTTGATCTAATTTCTAGAACTTGCCACTGGCAAAAATTATTAGAAAATCATATAAACGGAAAATTCTTTAAAATAATTTATCAAATGTATCAAGGAATAAAGTCTTTTATTTGTACAAAAACGAAACCTCAGACCTATTTCCATGCAACATCGGTGTCCGACAAGGAGAAAATGTGTCACCTGTCCTGTTTTCCCTTTATCTAAATGATCTAGATAATTACTTAAAAAGCCACAATTGTACTGGGGTATCTCTGGATACGGACGAAACGTTCTATGAAACCGCTCTTTACTTTTTATATTGATTATATGCTGACGACACTGCGCTTCTCGCATCAAACGCCTCCGACTTACTACAATCTGTAAATGTCTTTTCACAATATTGCAATAAATGGAAACTCAAAGTAAAATTAAGTAAAACTAAAGTAATAATTTTCAACGGCACCAGTAATAACAACAAAAAAGGTTTTTACACTTGGAAATGATGTGCTTGAAAACGTAAAAGAATATAAATACCTAGGTCTTACTTTTACCAAACTAAATAAATTTAATACATGCAAAAAAAAAAAAAAAAAAAAAAAAAAAAA
>JAECMU010291686.1:0-10110 GCA_016106625.1 Dracogyra subfuscus | reverse complement strand
GATGGGGATATGCTGAATAAACAAGATAATTAATAGGTGGCTTTGGACTTCTGTAGTTTTGTATATGATGTATCACTGCATGCGCACAGCTTGCACTTATTGATATTTACAATGATCACGTGAATCTATCAAAAGATGTATGTAACATCTTGCACACATGGTAAAGGTTATCATCTCTATCAAAACTACAAACAACTACTAATTAATTCTGTAGTACATGCAGTCGGGTGTGATACATCACTGGTATGGAATTGAACAGTATCATAAACTCAAGGATTTTTAAATATTTCAGATTTTGTTTGTTTTATGCTTGCCACTGTAAAAAAATCAAGAAATGAATTTGCTGTCAGTAAAACCAGTTCTATGTGACAGTTGATATTTTCCAGTGCACCACGACTGGTATAACAAAGCCCATGGTATGTGCTATCCCCTCTGTGGTATGATGCATATAAAAGATCCCTTGCTGCTAATTAAAAAGAGTAGCCCATGAAGTGGTGTCAGTGGGTTTCCTCTCAGTATATGTGTGGTCTTTAACCATATATCCGACGCCACATACCCATAAATAAAATATGTTGAGTGCTTCATTAAATAAAATATTTCCTTCCTTCTGTCCTGGAGAGGCAATCTAGACGGCTGGACTGTCTCTCTGGGACAGCGTGCTTGGATCTTTACTGGATATAGGCATATAAAATATTTATAAGTAAGACTGTTTACTAAATGATTCTAGGATTTAACTCAGTGGTGTAATCAGTGTTTTTTCTCCTCTCAAACAGTGCCCCACAGCTTGTATATCAAAGGCCACTGCATGTGGGGAAAGTGCATTATCGGTATTAGTAAGCTATGTGGCAGCAATGGAATTCTCTTTCTCTCAATAAAGTGTTGAAATAACCATTTGTTAGATACCAAATAGTCATATAAAATGTGCTGATGTGTTAAAGTGAACAAATATTCCTTTCCTTTCCTCAGAGTTCCTACCAGAAAATAATTTGAGGGTATGTAATAAACCCACCTCCCAAAAAACAGATCTTGAATTTCGTACACTTTGACACAATTTCAACAGCAGTTCCCTTACTAGGATCTATATATATTTTTTTAATTACAATTTCACACAGGCTAGCCTATATATCTGTTAATTGCCAAGATATGATACAGTACATAATGAATCCATGTACTGTATTCTCAAAGTTGATTTGTAAGAATACTAAGGTGGCCTCTTAAGGCAGTTGACTCTTTTTAAGAGATGAACACTTGAGCAAGTTTGACTGTATGATGTTGTGGTTGTTACCAAGAACAGTTGCTCGGTCTAGAGATGTATATTCAGAATGAAATACAGCAGTCCAATAAACATAAGACTCAACAATTAGGTTTTATTGCACTTTTTACGGTGGGCACCATAATGCTCTATTTTCACCAATTACAAATAACTCGCTATGCTTCCAGGCTGTGTGCATGAAATAAGTGGATAAAACATTGATCAATACCGATTCCAAAATATAAAGCAATCACGATATTGGCTTCGTGTGTTGTTTGAATATTTTCACACTGAATTCGTGCCTCTGTAGAACGGGTTGTGTGCAACATGAGAAGACATTTTTGTGTCTGTCGCACATCGACAGTCTTTAGTTATGACCTGTCAATTTTTGTCTGGCTAGATGATTTATTACTTTATATACAAACCTGAAATTTGAACAGGATTAATGAGTGGAGAAAAAGAAAACTGAGAAAATTCCTGTTACACACACACCCAAAACTCCACAAAATCCCCCCACTTTAATGTTTATGCTTAAAACAGGGGTACAATTTTAAAGGGGTGGGGTATGCAGATATTACCTTCGGTTTTAATAACAAAAATTAGGTTACTAAAACCATTTGAATGGTCATTGAAGCAAACATTTTGTTCACGAGAGGGGCATGAAGATAACTTATGTTCTGTTAAATGTTTCTTACACAAAAATTATTTTATTCTGTGGGAATGACACAGTGGCAAACCAATTTGGGCATCATAGGAATATTCTTGCCATCAACAAGTCAATTTTTTCGGGGCACAAATGCAAGTAAGGAGGGCCACAACAGAACTTACCATTGGTGTCGTGATATAATTTGAACCTTGTTTTAACACCTTTTTTCTTCTTCTTTTTTAAAATAACCTTTAAACTATTGAATTAATTTTGGCAAAAGTCATGGTTTGTTTTTACTATTATAAATCAACATTGTTTTTAGGCTCTAGTTCAAATTATATTTCCCAGTATGGCAAATATGCTAACATCTTCCTGTATCATACTTATTGAGCTATCTTGTCTTTGGCACTTCTATTTTCCATTCTGTGGCACAAGCAGACATGCAAAATTGGAAAGAATTGACATCAGATTGTGACTTAATGCTTGTGTAAATGATAGTTATTTTCATTCTTTTCAAAATGCTATATTGCTTTACATGAGAAACCATTTATTTGTACTTCTACAATGTAACATTCTGAAGTGTGGTAATTTCAGATTGACAAGCACCCCATTTTTCACACTGACAGAACTTCCTACATGTCATCATTGCAAACATAAAAAATTGTAACATCCCAAAATAGGGACTGACCTCAGTGATTAATTTTAAGTATGTTTCGTTCCAGTTGCCAAAACTGAAAAGATGTAAAGATGTAACTTCAAGAATGATAAAATGGAGCCCAATTTTTGTCATATTAATTTTAAAAGATTCAACATCGCTAGTTTCGGTAAAATTTTTATCAGGATGAAATTGTCCGCAGTTCCTGAATTACAATGTATGCAAACTACTTTGCACTTTTTCCTATTTTGTTTATAATAAATCTTTCAGATTTATTTTTTTACTTTTAGTACAAAAAAACAACAAAAATAATAAGTTAAATAATTCACTATTATATACTATGTGCATGTACTTGTGCTTGCTTATACACTTCTCATCAAAGATTTGATATCATCAAAGTAATAATAAACATTACAGAAATATGTCTTAACAATCCCTAGCATTCTTGCCCCAAAATTATTAGCCAACTCTCTGAACTCCAATCCTGGGTGACATATTGCCGAAATATCCCAGACCCAACACACTAACATGGCATGGTAAAAATGCAGTTTTGGTTTTCACAAATGACCATTAAAAATAAAATGTCTTGCTCTTAAAATAGTTTATAAAAATGTGTGTACCGTATATTGCCGTGTATTAGCCGACTTCATGTATAAGCTGACCTCTTAGTTTGACCCTAAGTATCAAGTACAAAATCATCGGCCTTGTGTATAAGCCGAAGTCATTTTTTGTCCAGTTGTACATTGTATTGATTTCAATAATACTGTCAATAAATAGACTTGTGCTTTTCTTTTTCATTATATTTTCTTCCCTTATAATTATTACAGACACGGTAATTGTTATGTCAACTTATGGCAATGCTAACATCTTCCATGCTGTGCAAAAATAATTTAGTACCGATAAATCATAACAAGAAAATAAACAATTTAAACTGTAGCAACATATCACTGCACATAAGTAATTTAATTATGTACTGGACAGCAAATAATAATTTTTTCGAGCGTAATTTTATAAACCAATTTGTTGCCTCTGTGTATAAACTGACTCTCTTCTTTTGAAAAGTATTTCTAGACTTCAAAAGTCGGCTAAAACGCAGCAATATATGGTATGGTAATTGACGTACTTGTACTACTTGTGAAATATATTGTAAATAAATCAAACCACGAATAAATTGAACCGTGGATCAAAAACCTAAAACCGAACAGAAAATTAAAAAAAAAAACTGTCCCATCCCTAATTTTTACCAATGAACAAGGGATCTTTTTCTTATACATTTTTTAATATAAACAGGATACTACATGCCATGCTATAGTTATAACAGTAACTGTTGTAAAGCATTGGTTTCAGAATGGAGAAACCATTGAGTTGGTAAGTGACTGTCACTAAGCCACATCCATTTCCACTCCTTTTCAGCTTTGTCCAAGACTTAATAATCAAGGTTCAAATTACCTCATCTCATTATGGGCCCAAATTTCCATCCGTAAACATGGCCAGAAGAAAGTCAACATTGGATTCAGATGCTTGTGACTATAACTGATCAAATGTGACCAGTCAGTCGAGAATCACATAACTGGTGCAGTCGAAAATAGATTTAGCAAATTGTATTATCAGTAGCTTTGCCATGGTACGAGTTTTCCTGCAAATGTTAGTTTAACAGTAGCAAGCAGCAGCTTTGAATTTCATTTTCTCTCATTGATACCCATACCAGTGTACACATATATAAGCCTGATATAATCACCTCAAATCATGGACCAATATAGCATATTATATTTTATTTTCATATTGTAATATGTATCTAGTTAATGTATATGAATAATTAGTCACAGAGAGAACTCAAAAATTGGTTGTCAAATTAGTTTTTAAGACTAAGTATTCTGTAGCCTCACATAAACAGCGTAGCGGTAGAACATTTGAACTAGCAATTACATGAATTTTAATCTGCTAATGCAAGTAAATTGATGATTTTTCATGGCAGGAATTAGCTCAGTCTGTGGAGTGCTTGCCTGAGGTGCTTTACTCACAGGATCAAACCTAATGGGTGGACCCATTATCTGATTGGGATTGGGGTTCTTTCTTGTTAATCCAGTTGCTCACAAATGTCATGGTATGTGCTGTACTGTCTGGGAAAGTACATTATAAAAGATGCAATGCTGCTAATGGAAAAATGTAGCATGTTTACTCTGAAGACGAGTCAAAATTACAAAATGTTTGAAATCTAGTAGCCAGGACTCCCAAGTTAATGATGACAATGCGGCCAAATGGCCTTTCCCTGTAATTTGCCAAATTCAAGGCCAGAGTAGCTAACCAGTGTTTCATCTTCAACACTTCCGAGCTGTGTTGTATCCATTCTTTGATTTGCTACGACAGTCTTAGACAGTGTTTTATCTTCAACACTTCCGAGCTGTGTTGTATCCATTATTTGATGTGCTATGACAGTCTCAGACAATGTTTTATCTTCATTCATTTCATTTCATTTCAACTTATTTCCGTGCTTATATCCAATTAAGGTTCAAGCACGCTGTTCTGGACACACACCTCAGCTATCTGGACTGGTTGTCCAGGACAGTGGGTTAGTTGTTAGTTGGTTAGTGGTTAGTGAGAGAGAAGAGGGTGTAGTGGCCTTACACCTACCCATTGAGCCCTTAAGAACTCGCTCTGGGTTGGAGCCGGTACCGGGCTGCGAACCCTGTACCTACCAGCCTGTAGTCCGATGGCTTAGCCACTTCCGAGCTGTGTTGTATCCATTCTTTGATTTGCTATGACAATCTCAGACAGTGTTTTATCGTCAACACTTCTGAGCCGTGTTATATCCATTATTTGATTTGCTATGACAATCTCAGACAATGTTTTATCTTCAACACTTCTGAGCCATGTTATATCCATTATTTGATTTGCTATGACAATCTCAGACAGTGTTTTATCTTCAACACTTCTGAGCCGTGTTGTATCCACTATTTCCTGTGCTATGACAATCTCAGACAGTGTTTCATCTTCAACAATTCCGAGCTGCGTTGTATCCACTCTTTGATTTGCTACGACAATCTCAGACAGTTTATCTTCAACACTTCCGAGCTACGTTGTAGCCACTCTTTGATATGCTATGACAATCTCAGACAGTGTTTTATCTTCAGCACTTCCAAGCTACATTGTATCCATTCTTTGATGTGCTATGATAATCTCAGTGTTTCATTTTCAACACTTCTGAGCTGTGTTGTATCCACTCTTTGATGTGCTATGACAATCTCAGACAGTGTTTCATCTTCAACACTTCCGAGCTGCGTTGTAGCCACTCTTTGATGTGCTATGACAGTTTCAGACAGTATTTCATCTTCAACACTTCCAGCAGTCTCCCTTGTGTTGTAATTTGTCTTCTTCAGACTCACACAGTTGACGACATCTTTAGTGAAATCTAATTATTTTTACGCAGAACAATATCAGCATATTGATGAGCTGGCTTACGGTAATGCTACAGTAAATATATTATTGAGCCATTCTTTTCTTACAAATCTCTTCCCACCACAAAAGACCAGTTTCACACCCAGGATAAACCCATTAAGGCTAATGGTTCTTTACCACACTTCTCGAAGGAAAAAATATTTTTGGAGATGGAAGTGAAGCTTGAATTAATTGATACATAGTTGAGGGAGATAGCCAAATGTGCAATTTACTGAATTTGCATTATGCTTTGGGAGTTATTCATTCACAAAACAAGTGTATGGATGGGAAGAAAAAAGTTTTTTAATGACACTCCAAAACAGTGTTTAATCATTGGCTGTTAAGTGTGTAATATATACTAGTAACTGATTTTCGTCTACAGAATGATAATAGAAACCTGATGCCATTAATGGACAACAAATCTTGGGAACTTTTGCAGGGTCTCAAAAAGTAGGAAAAAACAATGATAGGAACATAGAATTCTGAAAAAGTTGCTAATTTTGTTCAACTATTCATTGCATACCATATAATGCCATGTGTTAGTCAACTCCTTGGATAAGCCGACCTCTTAGTTTGACTCTTAACAAAATCATCGGCCTCGTGTATAAGAAAGAAGTCAACTTTTGTCCAGTTGTACCTTTGTCCAGTTGTACCTTATATTAATTTCAATAATACTTTCAACAAATAGACTTGTGTTTTTCTTTTTCATAATTTTCTTTTTTTTCCTTTTAATTATTACAGACACAGTAATTGTAATTGCAATGTTAACATCTTCCATGCCGTGCAAAAATTATTTAGAACCGATAAATCATAACAGGAAAATAAACAATTCACCATTTTGTATCTTAAATTTGCTATATGAAAGACTGGTTCTGTCAAACAAGTGATTATTTGTATTATTCATCAAATTTGTAATGTATTCAAGAACGAAAAAGGACATAGTATTGCATGATTGTGTTTTATTTATACTGTGCACAAGTTATTGTTACATAAGCTGTAAAAGGCTTTCAAGGTTTGATCAAAATTTATAAATGTTGGTTGGGAGTATTTTCGATCAGGATTTTATGAACCAATTTGTTGCCTCTGTATATAAGCTGACTGGTCGGGAATGGCAATATACGGTAGGCTACTTCTGATTAGCAGTAACATGGTTCTTGTTTGTATTATCTCAACAAACGGAGAGGCATACTATAGTCTTAGGTCTGCTAGGTAGGAAGAAAATTTAAAGTTTGTTTTGTTTAACGACAACACTAGAGCTCATTGATTAATTAATTATTGGATGTCAAATATGTGGTAATTCTGAGTCGTCAGAGAAAACCTGCTACATTTTATCATTAGTATCAAGGGATCTTTTTAATGCACTTTCCCAGACAGGAAAGCACATACCATGGCCTTTGGCCCAGTTGTTGTGCACTGATTTGAGCGATAGAAAAAACAGTCAGTTAAATGGATCCATTGGGGTGGTTTAATCCTGCAACACAAGCATCTCGGGGACAGATAGGAAGAAGCAAACACCTAAACTGAACTGTATTCTGCTTAAAAGTTGGTTTGCTTCGTTTAATGACTACTTGAGCACATTGATTTATTAATTAATTATTAAAAATACTCTAGTACTGTTGTTAAACAGAAGAAATCTTAACCTACTAAAAATCTGATATTCTTTTCTTCTTTTTTTTGTATTGCTTCTAGTTACTCTAGAATTTATTGAAAACCTGTTATATGTAATATATCAAGGTCATGTAGATAGCCTGTCCTTTATATGCATCCTGGTTGGGGACAGGTCTTACTGTAACAGGGTTTCTGTAAATAATCAAAAATATAAAAATATCTGAGATTCACGGAAATACTGAATCCTGCTAAATTCACAGCCTACTGATAAACAAGAAGAATGTTCTGGATACGGCCTACACATGATTACTCAGAACACTGTAATCTAGCACTTGATTATGATGATAATTATGATTGTAGCGACAGTTACATTTAATAGAGATGAATGATTGTGGTTACCCAATAAACGTAGATACGGTAGACTGGGTCTCCTGTTACAGAACTGTAGTGTAGACTAGAGGCTCAAACATTGTTTGACACTTAATACTAATAAACACTAATTTAATATATGATTTTATTTTCATTCTTTCATGAATGTTAATTAAATTAATGGTTTTCCTCTTTGTGAAGTCATCTTTAATACAGATTGATCTATAGATGATAACCAGATGTGTCAATTATGGCCAATATGGTCATTCATTTTCAGTGCATTCTGTCTGCCCATCAGAGTGTTATATTAAATTTCATTGCAATAAGCATAAAGTCTGATTGGCAAAAACTCAGTTCGATTTTTAGGTATTAAGGCCACCGTTCTTACTTTCTTTGATTATAGCAGTATTCTTTTGCTGTATTTCTCTGAGGGAAAAGCGATTGATCTTCCATATCAGACGTAGCAAGTTCTTTTCTAATATAACTGGTGTTACATTTATACTACTTTTGTGATAAAACATTAAGACCAATATATCAGCCAATTTTACTTCTAGTACTTTACTCAATAACTATTTTCTTTAACTACACATGAAAACAAACCTAACATTTGAACCAGCAGATTTTGTAAAATATACGAAACAAAGGTTGTTTTGTTTAACGACACTACTATCTGTTTGATGTCAAACATTTGGTAATTTTGACAAATAGTCTTAGAGAGGAAACCTGCAACATTTCTCCAGTAGTAGCATGGAATTTGTTTTTATATGAACCACTCCACAGACAGGATAGCACATACCATGGCTTTTGATACACCAGTCATGGTGCACTGACTAGAACAAGAAATAGCTCAATGGGCCCACCGACCAAGATCGCACTTACACAGACCGTGCATCAAGTGAGTGCTTTACCACTGGATTACGTCCCATCCCGTCATTAAAATAATGACACCACTAGAGCACCATAGGCTAACAGATGTGAAACAGGAAACACTTTTTCCAATTCTGTCATTGCATTTTATTTCATTGTGTTGAATATTTTTTAGTGTTGATTATGGATATTTACTTTTTGAGAAGTAAAATCACAATTTTTTTTTTTTTTTAAGTATTTTTTCTACACTTTTAATTTTGCAGCTATAAGACAAATTAGTGTTTTTACTAATCTTTATGAAATAGAAGAAGTTGCAAAAAAATAACTATGCTTATAGTTACAAAACTAAACCAGTGGTGTGCACAATTGTGGATCAGTTGTGGAATGACTAGACATGCTGGTATAGGGAATTATTGTAGGGAAAAAAGGAATAAGGGATGTTTGGTCAAAAACTGGCTAATTCATGATGGGTTGGGTCGGGGGCTAGGGTCATGAGGTAATTAAGATTTAAGAATCTGCCCTTCATAATGTATAATGAATTAAAAGCTGTGTTCAGTTCAACTATACTGGTTTAGCTAAAATACTTTTAGTTGGATGTGCTGAGCATGTAATAGCTATATGTGTATAATATAAGGTGGAAGTGTAGTTATCTGCACTTGCACAAGTCTGTTAGGCCATTGATAACACACTTACCCAGTAATGCATTTCTGACTGTAACATCCAGTCACTTTCGCCTTATACTATTTAACTAAAACAGTTTGGGTTAGCACTATTGCGCCAAAATTCCTTCAAGTAAATTGCGCTTTCTATCTTTCGGAACTGCTCCTTCAAAATTCAATAGCTCCAAACACCCACCTCGCCTGTTACCAACCTTGGTTGGGCTGCTGGTGCTCCCTTGCACCTGCCAGTGCAGGCGTCCCCTCTTCACCCCCCCTCCACCCTATCTGTCTTGGACGAAAGGGCTTGCTCCGCAAGCTCTAGCGCCCACGACAGGCGTGTGCTACAACAGCTTGTTCTGAATGTACACGTAAAGCCTTATGACCTGACCTGGTTAGCACTTACATTTAAACTGTTGTAGTTATACCAGTTTAACTATGTTTTTGTTTTGTTTGTTTGTTTAACGATGCACTCAACACATTATAATTACGGTTATATTGGCGTCGGACATATGGTTATGTTGAGAAAAAACCCCAGTGGTTAGCTGACGGGGATCGATCCTAGACCGACTGCGCATCAGGCAGGCACTGTACCACTGGGCTATGCTGTCCGCTCAGTTTA
>JAECMU010291676.1:0-10703 GCA_016106625.1 Dracogyra subfuscus | reverse complement strand
TACATAACCACCATATCACACTTATTATTGATATTTTATAAAAATAATTGAATTATGGGTACGATCCATAATTCTGAGAAAAATAACGGCTATTTGGAGAGCAGAGATGTGACTATTATTTTGAGTCACGTGACGGGCATTCCCCGAATAACCACACTGCCAAAACAATTTACCAAGGTCGTGTAACGAGAACGCATAACCGTCCTATGCGACGTAGGGTAAATAGAAGAAAAAAACAATAATGAAAATAAGTTATTAAAAATAAGAAAAACATTGTACTGAATGATAATAAGCTTATACATTAGTTTATTTTAGCAACAGACGCATTTTAAACGTCGACAATCCCGACTAGTTAGGCCTTTGCATATATAGATAAATTTATCGTTAGTCGTACGCGAAAAACTCTAAACATCTGGATCACGAACACCTTAATGTTCCACCTTGTAAAATGCATTATTATACAAAATATGCCATAACAGCTGGCTTGGGATAGGAAATGTTACATTTTTAAAGAATACGCTGAACTAGACGATGCATATATACGATGTGACTATATATACGAAGGCCGTGCACAGAGCTTTAGACCGGCCTCGGTGGCGTAGCGGTTAAGTCGCCGGACAACAGGCTGGTAGGTACTGGGTTCGCAGCCCGGTACCGGCTCCCACCCAGAGCGAGTTTTTAAGGACTCATTGGGTAGGTGTATGGCCGCTACACCCTCTTTTCTCTTTCACTAACAATAACAACTAACCCACTAATTTCTATTCTGTCCTGGACAGACAGCTCAGATTGCTGAGCTGTGTGCCCAAGACAGGCGTGCGCTATAAGAGCTTGCTCTGAATGTGCACGTTAAACAATAATGAAAATGAAAGAAAAAAACAGAGCTTTCGCAAACGATGGCTGGCTATATTCACAGAAAACATGTATATAGGCGATAAATATGTATTTTATTCATCCATATTACTGAACTATCAGGAACGGGACGAATACATACTAAGTACTGTACGAACAGAGCGTTTTCTGGACAGGGGAGGGGTACATGAATTTAGCGGACCCTTTTGTGTACGTACGTTTTCCATAGACATATGAATAGCGTAATATTGCCCGTACAGAACTATGAAAATAAATACTAATAATAAAAAGATAATATTAGTAATAATACACAATTACACACGCACAAACGAAAGGATGAACTTGTCCCTGTACGTAGAACTGGATTCCGCTGGGTTAAGTAATAATTCATTCTAATTAAAATTAGCTCCACGTTACATATGGATATAACGGCAGCCCATTGGAGTTCCTGTCCAGCTGACGTTTCATTCGTCTAATCAAACCCAATCTTTGGACGACAAAACATGCGACAGGACATTTTTTGAAATAATTTTATAATAATAATAATAATAGTAGTAGTAATAATAATAGTAATAATAATAATAAATGGTGAATTCATGTTGTGAATGTTTATTATTTTATTTCAGCGTATTCGCAATTATTTTCGTTATGAAATTAATAATATATTTTTTCATTATTTGCCATGTGTATAGCCGGCCTCCATTTGCCAAGTCTCTATACACGGTGACTGTTTATATAAAATTCAAAAATACATTATACGGTTGTCGTATATATAGCCACATTACTACGAATCTATTTTGTCGTAATATTTTAACTTATAAACTTGAAGAGTTCTAACTTTTAAAAATAAGCGTGTTATGGAATTCCCTCGATCGTAGTTCAAATAAAATGTTTTGGATCACACAATAACTAGGTTTGGCATTCCAAATGAATGTAATTTCCATTTATAATCCATATTTAAGGAGATAAGGCCCACTAAATCCGTGATCGTGTGCCTTTAGCACACGTGTATGACCTATTTGTATCTGGCAATACAAACAATGTAATGTAAACAAAGCGAAGATAGCTCCGGTAGCTATTTAAACGATACAAATACACACAACTGACTTACTAGTTACTATATAATCTTCCATACAGCTTCAGGTTGATAATAAACACTGACTTACTAGTTACTATATAATCTTCCGTACAGCTTCGGGTTGATAATAAACAAAATTTAAATATTATGTAAATAAACAAAAGTTCGTCCCAATATTATCAAACCACCTTCTCGCCGACCGCCATCTTGGATCAAAGAGTTGGTAAGTGTTTTGTATAGCTGTTTGGCAGATATTTACTATATTGTTATCTTATTGTGTGTGACTTGTGCGTCTGCCTCTGTGTGTAGGCGCGCTTGGTTGTATGAATGTAAATGTGTGTGTGTGCATGTGCGTGTGTACATATATCGTGACATATACTGAAGAAAAAAAAAAACTTCCGATTTGTACATATAGTATTTATTATGTTAATGAATTCTTTGTGTAATAAAATTATATACGTAGTATTAGCCTTGAGCTATATTATCAGGATTGAGGTAGTACTAAACCAAATAACTTCCGGCTGGGTCACAGTTCGAGTTGCACCTAACGTTTGATAGAGCACTGAACACCACAAGTCCTGTGATTACTTATAAATGTGAGTGTGTTGGTTGTACAAAATAATAGTTTCATCTGGGTAAAATAAATATGCAATTTTATGTCATCTAGTACCAATGTGTCAAGTAGCCTTGTGCTTGAAACACGTGAAATTAATTTGTACGTGCATGCATGGTTTGACATGTCCCGTCAATTTGCTTTACTTTTCTTACTGACATTGTTGTCAAGTGAACGAAAACGCTCCCAAATTTGTAAACAAATTAACTTTTTTTTTATATTGTAGCATTTTTAGTATGCCAAGAATACCCATTAATTTACGCGAACGGGCGATTGGCATGCTTGATGCTGGCATGTCGACAGAAGACGTTGCAAGGCATTGTTGGGAGTTCTAGTCGAGCGATATGAAATCTTCGTGTAAGATTTCGAACGACAGGAAGCACCAACGACTTTCCACGTCGTGGACTTCCGCGTGTTACAACGCGTGGTCAAGACCGCTATATCATGAACACGCATTTGCGCAATCGCTTCCAAACTGCCACTGCTACTGTTGCTAACACACCTGGGCTTCGTCATCGTCTAAATCGTCTTAATTGGGTACGTGTACACACTCGTTGGATACGTCGACGCTGGAATGCTGTTCTTGTTTCGGATGTATCTAGATTTTCTTTACAACGTGGTGATGGCAGGGTGCGCGTGTACCGTAGGAGAAATGAACGCTATGCTGACTGTTGTGTTCTTGAAAGAGATCGTTTCGGGGGTTGGGGGTATTGGATCTGTCATGGTCGTGGCAACCATTGCCAATGGTTATCGTTCACCACTAATCGTCACTGATGGCAATTTAAATGCTCAACGTTACCGCGATGACATTATCGCTCATCGCGTCATTCCTCTGTTCCATAACAACGCCAACATCTCGATATTTCAGCAAGATAATGCCACCTCTCATACAGCTAGGGACACTGTAAATTTCTTAGGACAAATAATATTGATTTCATTAATGACTGGCCCGCTAAAGGTCCTGATCTCAACCCCATCGAGCATGTCTGGGATAGTCTGGACAGACGATCGAGGCGTCGTCCCAACCCACCCGCTAAAGTCAACGAACTTCGTCAAGCGCTCATTCAGGAATGGGACAATATTCCACAGGCAGAAATCAACACTTTAGTCAATTCTATGCGCCTGCGATGCACTGCGGTGGTCAATTCAAGAGGTGGTCATACTCGTTATTAACTGGGTGTTGTTGTTGTTTTTACCCCTACCACACTTTTTCTCCTAGTTTCTGTTAACCTATGGCCATAATTTTTAAACGAAACAATGCATCATGGAACACTCTTTAAACGCATATATAACAATTATTCCCCTGGTTTGTTTTCATCAAGTTATGTTTAAAGGGAAATTCCTCAGTTTGCTGCATTGTAAATATTTCTACGATTAAACTTACATATTAAATGTATTTTCTTGTTTGGAATATCATTGTCTGTATATTCAGTGTGTTTCTGGTCGTCTTAATATTTGTAAGAAGCTCAAACTGGATTTCGTCTTCATATAATTTCATACGTACGAAAAAATGATTTAGAAAAAAAATATAAAAAAATTGTTTTTGTTTAACGACGCACTCAACACATTATAAGTACGGTTATATTGGCGTCGGACATATGGTTATGTCGAGAAAAACCCCAGTGGTTAGCTGACGGGGATCGATCCTAGACCGACCGCGCATCAGGCGGGCACTGTACCACTGGGCTATGCTGCCCGCTAAAAAATAAAAATAAATTTAACCTAATAAAAATATCAGAAACACGTTTAATATACAACCACTAATATTTTATGCAGAAAAATATATTTGATATGTAATTATAATGGTTAAAAAGTCTATGTTAGTCGCTAACATCTTAAAAATTGCAGCAAACTCAGGAATGTCCCTTTAAGCAAAGTTAGCGGAAGTTTCTTATTTTGTTCAGTATATGTATGTATATTTATGTATATGTGGCATGTGTATATTAAACCTCTGTTTACTTGTGTTATAACTAGTTCATGTTTGCTTTCTATTTCTTTTATTAAATGGGAATCTGTTCCCTTAACCAGTGTACTCAAACAATGGTTGAAATAAAGAATGCATTGCCCTAATTTGAGGATTTGCATTAGGGTGGCAACCGCCCCCTGCCCTGCCTCCTGCCCCTACCCACGGTTTATGACGAGAAGGTTCGATGCTACGACTCTAGCACCTCAGATGAGCATTCTACCGACTGAACTAGCGGTCAGTACTTTTTATCTTTGGCTTGTAAAAAATATTCTGCTAACTTTTTACTAATTGCTATTTTCCAAATTCTGCCCATTTTCAACACACACCTCCACCCCCTTTTTCCCCCGCTTTTTCGTCTTTTTTCGACGCTATAACTAACTTTTTTGTGTATGGATAATTTAAACTCTTTGGGACTGCGACAACAGTGGGAAACTAAAACATTATGCTGCACCGCAGTAAGCCTAATCGTAAACTTGTGAACTTGTATACAAGGCGGTTAACACCCGTGACGTCCATAGTTACAAACAGAACACAGGTATTGATTTCAGCTGTGATATCGGTTAGCTGTATGCAAGTGACGCGACACTATTTATATCATAACCAGACGCGACCGTAACAACAGTCTTCTTTTTAAAATTGGTATCAACAGTTGAACTCGCCAAGTAAAAGTTGTCTGATTAGTTAATATATGTTTTTTGCTCGTGCCGTGCGACAAAAACTAGAAACAATTCCTATCGCTACATGGTGTCGCGCGCTCCACTACATGAATCTGTACGCGTCCGGTTAGGATGCAGCTTAAACTGTTAGTCTAGAGATAAAGTGAACATCCATATATTCCCTAAACTCCGAAGTTCCCTGGAAATGCCGTGTAATGAATGTTAACCTTGTGACTTCAGCTTGTGTTTTTAGTGGCGAGGGTTGGGGGAGGGTGGTGGGGACACGGGGTCATCCCCCTAATCAGACCTTTTTTCTTTGTTTTACTGTATTAAATTTTATAAAATCATACATACATACGGTGCGGGTCAACCCCACCCCCAATCGAATAGTGGGTTCCCCCAAAATCTAAATCGCCAGTGGTCGGTTGGGTGTTTCTGACGACGATTGTCATGTACAATATATAATGCATGTTAGTATACATGTACTTGAAATACTCTACTTGTTTAGTTGTGGGTTTTTTCACACCTGTATTCCACTGTAACTGAGAATACACCTTTGTAGACCAGGAAGTAATAATCATTATAATGGTACATGTTCAGTAAAATCTGTTTTAAGCGGCCTCTTTACAAAAAAAAAGTGATATAAATAATAAACATTGGTACCCATTCTTTACAAACGGTTGTGTGTGTATGAATGAATGTATCGATAATATAAATAATAAAATAAAATAAATAAAAACCATCTATATACCGACTTCCTTGTGTGTATATATTAGTCCAACACATAATCAAAACGTGACACAGCAGGGTCATAGTTATAAATAAACATTATGCATCTAGAGAACACTCTGCTAAAATTACCTTCATACCGACGAGTTTTCCGTTGTTAATGGTAAATTGGTTCAAGATTTCAACAAGTAAAATGTTGGAAAACCTTACTTCTGGCGCTGAGTGTTTTTAGTTTCGGTTTCACTATGACGTGGGTGTAAACATACAATCACTCATCGCGATTACTTGAAATCTTCCGGGTTACATGTCGGCGATTGAGTTGGTCCTATTTGAGGTGCTTATCTCGCGTGTGTGTGTGTGTGTGTGTGTGTGTGTATCTCTCAGTGTGGCGGGCAGCATAGCCCAGTGGTACAGTGCCCGCCTGATGCGCGGTCGGTCTAGGATCGATCCCCGTCAGCTAACCACTGGGATTTTTCTCGACATAACCATATGTCAGACGCCGATATAACCGTACTTATAATGTGTTGAGTGCGTCGTTAAACAAACAAACAAACAAACAAACTCTCAGTGTGTGTGCGTGCGTGCATGTGTGTGTGTATGAATGATGAATGAATGTATCGATGAATGTCTAACACAAAAGTACATCGGCTATTGATTATATATGAATGAATTGATGATCAACCTCAATATAAAACTACAGAGTTGTGTAAATTATAAATAATTACAAATATATACTAGCGGAAAAAAGTTCCTGTGCATGGTAAAAAGTTGAATTAAATCATAATCGCAAGTTGTAAAATAATAACATGTTCAGAAAACATGTGCCCAACCATTATGTTCAAAACGTTATCCTCGATATTGTAATCACACGTGTTGTTCGTCTACCGCACGTGCAATACTCGTAACCAGATTTGCTGATCACGTGGTACAGGTGCACATGTCCTTGTTAATTTTGCAACGGAAAACGGTAGAGGCCTAAACCACTGTCTAGAAAAACAACTCTGATTAATTTTAAAAGGTTATTACGCCATGCCACGCCTATCTGAATTTGAACGTCACCGCGCGGTCGGGGTGCTCGAAACTGGAATGGCGCAGCCAGAACCATCCCTGGTTGAGAGCAAATCAGTGCCAGGACAGTTAGCAACCGTTTATTGGAGCACAAGATCAGGCCGCGACGCCCAGCAATACGTCCTATTCTGCTACGACGTCACCGAAATGAGTGTCTAGCATGGAGTAGACGGCACTTACGTTTCACCCGGCGCAACTGGTCAGGTGTGCTATTCACCGATGAGTCCAGATTCCATTTGGACAGTAGTTACGGTCGAAATCGAGTCTACAGACATCTTAACGAACGCTACGCTTACGCTTGCGTTCTGCAGCGTGCAGGTGTCGGCGGCGGGAGCGTCATGGTGTGGGGAGGCATCACATCACACGGGAGGACGCAGCTGGTGATTGTGGCTAGAAATTTGACTGCCGTACGCTACAGAGATGGGTTTTTTATTATTTTATTTTTTTTATTAACGACGCACTCAACACATTATAATAATTACGGTTATATCGGCGTCGGACATATGGTTATGTCGAGAAATAAACCCAGTGGTTAGCTGACGGGGCTACAGAGATGAGATCATAAGACCGCATGTGCTCCCGTTCCTTCAAGGTCAACGTGGCGTCGTCATGTTGCAGCAAGACAACGCTCGCCCTCACGTCGCACGTGTAGTGACCGAAATCCTGAGACAGCAGAATGTCAACACACTGACTTGGCCTACGTCTCCTGCCAAACCAGAAATTGACCTTGAACCAACTGGGCCATGACCTTGTTCAGGTCTAGAACAACATCCCACAAGAGGTTCTGAACCATCTGGTGTCATCAATGAGACGTCGTTGTCAGGCCTGTGTGCACGCACACAGTGGCCATACACGGTATTGACACTGTGAATTCACTTTCGACGCCACTCCTCTTTATGACCCAGAGATTGGTAACAACAATGCCAAACTTTTTTTCTTCTGGATTTGGTATTGTGCGTAAATGGCAAATAAATAATGTGTGAAATAATTGTGTTGATTTAATTACAAATAAGAAAATCACGCCACTTTTGGTAATGCACAGGAAGTTTTTCCCGCTAGTATATTAAAATTTTGAATATAAATATCACAGGATATTCAAAATAAGTTCTATGTAGAACAAAAATGAAGGAAGAATTTGTTTTTATTTAACAACTCACTCAGCACATTTTATTTACAGTTATATGGTTAAGGACCACACAGATATTCAGAGAGGAAATCTGCTGTCGCCACTTCATGGGCTACTCTTTTCAATTAGTAGCAAGGGGTCTTTTATATGCACCATCTCATAGACAGTATACCATAGCCTTTGTTATACCAGATATGGCTGGATGGAACGGGAAACAGAACAATGGACCCACCTACGGGATTCTAGATCGAACGCTGTACCACTGAGCTACGTCTCTTTTCCCCGAACAGAAACGATTACGTTTCGTGTATCAAATATTTGTTCTTGTCTGTCCAAGATGATCATACTCCACCAAACAGCCAGAGTACTCTGACCGTACTCAGTCTATCCATAATTTGAAAACATTCCGAATTATCCTGAGCGTATACGACATGTTTTGTGTGAATTACAAATGCTTTATTTAGACCAGTAGAACTAATTTTAATCAGATTATTAACAGCAGTGTAGACTACTATGTCCAGGTAACAGTTCGTCTAAATAATAATTTAAATATTGACCAATCACACTTTTATAACGTTATTTGGTAGCATACAAATTCTAAAAATATCGGGCGAGTCTATTTTAGTGGCCGGAATACAGCAAACCATACCAATACGTACGGGATTGGTTATCAGTCTTCCATTTCACATTACAAATTATTTATTTACTAATTATCTTTAAAAAAAATTTTAAATCAGTCTTCAGTTTTATATTACAAATTATTTATTTTATAAAATAGAACATGTTTTAAGGCATTCGTAATTCACACGAAACATGTCGTATACCCTCAGGATAATTGGGAATGTTTTCAAATTATTATCACTGGCATGATTCTGCAAGTAAGGTTTTGATTGGTGAACATGAACTTCAACTGGCTGCTTTTAGATCCACATGTAACAGTGGAGCTAATTTTATTTAGATTGATCAAAATGGAAAGACTGGATATAAAGCATCACAAAATGTTTTTTTAAAATTTGTAAAGAGTAATTTGCCCTATTACTGACATTTTGTGTCTGTCCTGTGGACTGTTGTTCTTAGGTGGCAGCAGATCGAACACAAATTAACTTTGATGTACCATTAAAAATATGCAAATTTCCAGTTAACGTACAGGTTTAGACAAGTGAGAGTTGCAGATGTGAAATCCACACATATGTTTATATAAGAATCAATGTTCAAACCTTCCTGACTCTCCGACATAGATATAACCGACCTCGGTGTCGTCGTGGTTAGGCCATCGGTCAACAGGATGGTAGATACTGGGTTCGGATCCCAGTCGAGGCACTGGATTGTTAATCCAGATACCGACTCCAAACCCTGAGTGAGTGCTCCGCAAGGCTCAATGGGTAGGTGTAAACCACTTGCACCGACCAGTGATCCATAATTGGTTCAACAAAGGCTATCAATATGTGCTATCCTGCCTGTGGGAAGTGCAAATAAAAGATCCCTTGCTGCTAATCGGAGAGTAGCCCATGAAAATCCTATGCAATAAATGTTGACTTCAACTTGTAGTTTTAGTGGTGAGGCTGTAATAAAATAGATCTAGGTCTGTTGCAGTGGCGTAGCGAGGGTTGGGGGACACGGGGTCATCTCCTAATCAGACCTATTTTCTTTGTTTTACTGTATTAAATTTTTATAACATCATACATACATGCATGTATGCATACATACATAACAGTGTGGGTCGCCCCCACCACCCGAGTAGTCGGTTCCCCCCAAATCTAAATCGTCAGTGATCGATTCGGTGTTTCTGACGACGATTATCATATATAATATATAATGCATGTTTGTATACATGTACGTTGAAATACTGAAGTTGTGTAGTGTGCTATGTTTCACACCTGTATTCCACTGTAACTGAGAATACACTTTGTAGACCACGAAGTAATAATCATTATAATGGTATATGTTCAGTAAAATCTGTTTTAAGCGGCCTCTTTAAAAAAAAAAGTGATATAAATAATAAGCATTGGTACCCATTCTTTACAAACGGTTGTGTGTGTATGAATGAATGTATTGATAATATAAATAATAAAATAAAATAAATAAAAATCATCTATATGCCTACTTGCGTGTGTGTATATATAAGTCCAACACATAGTTAAAACGTGACACAGCAGGGTTATCGCTATAAATAAACATTATGCAACTAGGAAATACTCTTGTAAAATTACAACCATAACAACGAGTTGTCCGATGTTAATGGTAAACTGCTTTAAGATTTCAACAAGTAAAATGCTGGAAAACCTTACTTCTGGCGCTCAGTGTTTTAGTTTCGGTTTCACAATAACGTCTCTGCGTGTGTAAACGACTGAGATAGAAAATACAGTGACTCATCGTTTACTTAAAATGCGTCCGGGTTACATGTCGGCGATTGCGTTGGACCTATTTGAGGTCCTTATGCCATGTGTGTGTGTGTGTGTGCGTGTATCTGTGTGTAAGTAGCGTAACTGAGTCATGCCCAGGCCCCCATAGTTACGCCACTGTTGTGTATGTGTTTGTGCGTGAGTGTGTGTGTGTGTGTGTGTTTTTATGTGTGTGTGTGTGTGTGTGTGTGTGTACCGTGTATGTGTGTGTGTTGT
>JAECMU010291265.1:876-11839 GCA_016106625.1 Dracogyra subfuscus | reverse complement strand
ACCATATGTCTGACGCCATATAACCGTAAATAAAATGTGTTGAGTGCGTCGTTAAATAAAGCATTTCTTTCTTTCTTTCTATCTTCTTGTAAAATCTGAAGAAACTGATGGGAAAAAAAGTAGTGCATGTTGGACTATCGCTTGTAACTACACTTAGCGTGGCAGTTGTTCCACACTTCGAGCGTTGTTACTACAGATTGCTGCGGTTCGCATGTTCTGTTCTGTGCGTGTCTGTGCGTGTCCGTGCGAGTGTGTGCGAGTATGTTCATAGCTGGTGGAACAATCGTATCAACACTCAATGTTTTGTCACAATCAGATGGAAATTATATATGTCTGTACGGGTTTGGTGCCTCTGAGAAGTAACAGTTATGTAGTCGAGTTTTATTATATTTTAGAGGGTATTTCACCATTTCAAAATCAAAGACTCATGTTTCACTCAAATGTAACTTTATCAAAATGTGTTACAGGTTTGTAAATTAAACTAAACTTAATGTTAATTTTCATGAACTGAAACTAGGGTATGTCCCTTTAACGTAATAAAGTATTATAGATAGTGTATAGATGGGATGCTAATACTGGTTGGTTTTAGGTAGAATAAACATTCTAGAGTACCTTGTATTCTTGGATATAACGTGTAGCGTAGAATACTTTCACGTAAACACAATATACTGTGCAGCGGGTAGAACGTTCAAAACTATAAACTATTTACCGCCTTATGTATTTGAAAAAAGATCCATGTCATCCATCACATCATTTATGAAACAGTCGTAAACTCACGTCTATTGGAGCCTTTAGTGTGGAATATAGTGTTGACTTTTACAGTCCGTCTGTAGTTATAAAATTAATGATGACGTCATTAATGTCATGCTGATATGACTGTTTAATCTAAGGTTTCTTTTTTATTTTATTTCAGAAGTCACCCGTGAGTATTACCATTTTACACTCATCTAGGCACCTACAGTTCCTACGGGTCTGAATACAGTTAATGTGTGTATCATGTTAAACGATTTAAAGAACAGAGCATTGGCGTGGCCAATAGTTCATATTGGGGAAGTCATCGACATTGATTGGGGGGTGGGGGCACTGACAGTCTGAGAGTCGTTTATGCAGCGACACGCCAATGAAAAAGGCGATGGGAAAAAGGAGGTGTGACTGAGGCATGATCCGCATGACTTCACCCCACCTGCATATGCCAGTGGAAAAGTCAAGTGATCTCATTAGAACAGAATTCCACGTGCGCGGCTTTTGGTGCGGGAGCGGAACGTTAAATAAGCGACACGGTTTTTGTTAACAGCACTCGCGTTGTGTCAACACATTATTTAACAATTATTTGTCTAAGAGACATGCAATGACTATATTTTAACTATTTTAGCCTGTAACTCTAATCTCTGTGTTAACGGTACCTGCTATGACTATATTTTAACTATTTTCAGTCTGTAAATTTAATCACTGTGTTAACGGTACCTGCTATGACAATATTTTACCTACTTGTAGCCTGTAACTCTAACCCCTGTGCTAACGGTTCCTGTTATGACATTATGTTAATTATTTTAGCCTATAACTCTAATCCCTGTGTTAACGGTTACTAATATGACAATATGTTAATTAGTTTTAGCCTATAACTCTAACCCCTGTATTAACGGTTATTGATATGACAATATGTTAACTATTTTTAGCCTGTAACTCTTATCCCTGTGTTATCGGTTCCTGCTATGACAATATGTTAATTAGTTTTAGCCTATAACTCTAATCCCTGTGTTAACGGTTACTGATATGACAATATGTTAACTATTTTTAGCCTATAACTCTAACCCCTGTGTTAACGGTTACTGATATGACAATATGTTAATTAGTTTTAGCCTGTAACTCTTATCCCTGTGTTATCGGTTCCTGCTATGACAATATGTTAACTATTTTTAGCCTGTGACTCTAATCCCTGTGTTAACGGTTCCTGTTATGACAATGCTGAACAGTACACCTGTGTTTGCGACTACGGCTACACGGGAGTAAACTGTGAACTACGTAAGTAAAATCGATGTATTTTCGAACATTTTAATATTCGTTTATTGAACCGATATTTTTTGTAGATGTTTACATTTGTAAATATTGTTCTTATGTTAAAAAAGAGAAATATATATTATTTTAGTTTAAACAATGAACGATATAAACAATTAAAACTTGTTTTATATTAATGATTTAAATGAATGCATTTTAGTAAAAAAAACAAAAAACAAAACAAACAAATATGAAATATGAAATTAGATTTGTGACATGAACATTTAATAAAATAGAGTAATTTTATATTGTTTAATAATAACTGACATAGATTTGATTCAGGGATTTATGAATTGTTTACTTTTTAAATTTACATTTCAACTATTTACATTTCGTTTTCAATTCAACCATTTACTATATACTGACTTTGTTTCTATTTCAGCACCAGATCGTAAGTATTATACTTAATGAAATATCTAACAAATATCATTGATATAATAGTTCTATCACTAGATCACAATAGTTTACTCTAAACGATGGCATCAAAAAAGTATATAGCGTTAGGAATAATATACATGTCACGGTGCGAAACTGACCAAAATCAACAAATAAAATCAGACTACAAATTCGCGGTATAACATTTTTCTTCTTTTAAAAAAAAAACGTTATTAGGTGTGTGTGTGTGTGTGTGTGTGTGTGTGTGTGCGTGCGCGAGGGGATACGACATGCATTTGTCTAGGGAGGAGCTGCAACGTTCAGAAAGAGGAAGCCTATGGTATTCCAAAGTAATTGAGGGTGAGGTACGCAACCCTAATATCACGAAGTTCGATATAGACAATAATAATAATAATAATTTTGTTTTCTTTAACAACATCACTAGAGCACACTGATTAATTAATCATCGGCTACTGGATGTCAAACATTTGTTATTTCTGAATCGTAGTCATAATGGAACAAGGGATCTTTCATGTGCACAATCTCACAGACAGGAAAGCACATACCACGGCCGTTATCCATTTGTGGTGCACTGGTTGGAACGAGAAAAAACCCAATCAGTTGAATGGATTCATCAGGTGGTTTGATTCAGCGACACTAGTACCTCAATATGCTATATGTTATATATACTATCGGAAAAAAGTTCCTGTGCATGGTAAAATGTTGAATAAAATCATAATTGCAAGTTGTAAAATAATAGAATGTTCAGGAGACATGTGCCCAACCATTATGTTCAAAGCTTTATCCTCGATATTGCAATCGCACGTATTGTTCGTGTGCCGCACGTGAAAGATTTGCTGATAACGTGGTACAGGTACACAATGTCATGTCCTTGTTAATTTTACAACAGAAAACGATAGAGGCCTAAACCACTGTCTAGAAAAACAACTCTGATTAATTTTAAACGGCTTTTACGCCATGCCACGCCTATCTGAATTTGAACGTCACCGCGCGGTCGGGATGCTTGAAACTGAAATGGCGCATACCGAGGTCGCAAGACGTTTTGGCGTGCATCGAAACACGATACAGAATTTGTGGCGACGTTACCAGCAGCAAGGCAACACCAGAAACAGACCACATTCAGGTCGTCCGCGTGTGACGTCACAAGCACAGGACAACCATATTCGGGTAACACATCTTCTGAATCAATTACGGGCGGCAACTTTGACAGCCAGAACCATCCCTGGGTTGAGAGCAGTCAGTGCCAGGACAGTTCGCAACCGTTTATTGGAGCACAACATCAGGCCGCGACGCCCAGCAATACGTCCTATTCTGCTACGACGTCTCGAAATGAGCGTCTAGCATGGAGTAGACGGCACTTACGATTCACCCGTTGCGACTGGTCAGGTATGCTATTCACCGGTGAGTCCAGATTCCATTTGGACAGTAGTGATGGTCGAAATAGAGTCTACAGACGTGTTAACGAACGCTACGCTGACGCTTGCGTTGTGCAGCGTGCATGTTTCAGCGACGAAAGCGTCATGGTATGGGGAGGCATCACATCACACGGGAGGAAGCAGCTGGTGATTGTGGCTGGAAATCTGACTGCCGTACGCTACAGGAATGAGACCATAAGACCGCATGTGCTCCCGTTCCTTCAAGGTCAACGTGGCGCCGTCATGTTGCCGCAAGACAACGCTCGCCCTCACGTCGCACGTGTAGTGACCGACTTCCTGAGACAGCAGAATGTCAACACACTGCCTTGGCACGCTGTTTCGCTTGACCTGTCGCCCATTGAGAACGTATGGGACGAAATGGAGAGACGCCTACGTCTCCTACTAAACCAGCCATTGACCTTGAACCAACTAGGTCGTGACCTTGTTCAGGTCTGGAACAACATCCCACAAGGGTTTCTGAACCATCTGGTGTCATCAATGAGACGTCGTTGTCAGGCCTGTTTGCACGCACACGGTGGCCATACACGGTATTGACATTGTGAACTCACTTTCGACGCCACCCCTCTTTATAACCCAGAGATTGGTATATATATATATATATTAGTGTTGATTTGTGTTTGTTCCTCACTAAAACGTAATAATTTCTTTACGAAACTGTTCTCCGGGCACTTGACTAAACAAACAAATTATAAACATGCTCTGACTTGCATATTAAAACATGTTACTTGCTTTCTGTATGTGCGCATGGAATCAAAAAGAGTAACGCGGTTTATTTTTCTCTGTCATTCTCTAAGGCATATGCATGTCATTTACTACTAGTTGATCTCAAACAATCTGCTAACTTGTTAAATAAACATTATAAAATAGGCATGCCTTGAAAATATCGTTTATTCTTTAATTAGTAACCGTTTCAGAAATAGTCCCAGAAATAGTTTCAATTAGTATCAATCATCGGACATAAGGCTGGTAGATACTGACTTCGCTTTAACGATTCAGTGGATCGGTATACGGTCAGAACGCCGACTTCTCTCTCACTAAACACTAACCACTAACCAGATGGCTGAGGTGTGTGCCCACAACAGCGTGTTGGAACCTAAACACGAAAATAAGTTGAAATGAATTAATGCTTAGTATTACATGTACATAATCTAGTAAACAAAGAATACTGTGCACAGGCAATCACATGCAAACATTAATGAAGAAAAATCCTGTATATTGAGTCATGAATAAAACAAAATGTGGGGAAGCGTAACGTTTAATGTGTTTAGACACATATCTGTATAACAATAATAGATTTAGGGTTAGATCTTATGTGGAAAATAATGTTCTTATACATGGAAACTAACGTATTTTCTTGTTCTTTCTAATAGCATGCACTCCAAACCCTTGTCAAAATGATGGAGTTTGTACACCAAACGGAAGTGACTATACCTGCGCATGTACAACTGTTCAGTTTGCTGGAAAGAATTGTGGTATGTATATATTAATGGATCCTGTCTTTGATTAATGATATTTTGTAGGGTGGGGGTTTCTGGTGGGGGAAGATAAACGTTTAATGTATATTCCACTACAATTTACTACTACTACTACTACTACTACTACTACTACTACTACTACTACTACTACTGCTGCTACTGCTGCTGCTGCTGCTGCTGCTACTACTACTACTACTACTACTACTACTACCACAACTACTTCTTCTACAACTACTACTTCTTCTACATATAGTACTACTTCTTCTACTGTTGCTGCTACTACTACTACTACTACTACTACTACTACTACTACGTTTACTACTACTACTACTTCTACTTCTACTGCTACTTCTACTAATACTACTACTTCTTCTACTGCTTCAACTACTTCTTCTACTACTACTACTACAACAACTACTACTACTACTATTACTTCTACTACTACTACTTCGACTACATCTACTACTACTACCACAACTACTACTACTACCACTACTACTACTACCACCACAACTACTACTACTACTATTACTTCTACTACTACTACTTCTTCTTCTACATCTACTACTTCTACTACTACTAGTACTACTACTACTACCACTTGTTCTACTGCTACTACTACTAGTTCTACCACAACTGCTACTACTACTATTATTACTTCTACTACTACTATTACCTCTCCTACATCTACTACTACTTCTTCTACTACTACTAAGTCATCTACTACTATTTTTACTACTGCTACCTCTACTACTACTACTACTACATGTTCTTCATCAACTACTGCTACTACTAATTCATCTACTATTACTATTATTATTATTACTTGTTCTGCTGCTACTACTACTACTAAATCTACTATTACTACTACTTCTTCTACATCCACGTCTTCTACTGCTGCCGATACTACTAGTACTACTACTACTACTACTACTACTACTTCTACTACTACCACTTCTTCTACTGCTACTACTACTACTACTTCTACTACTACTAGTACTACCACAACTACTACTGCTACTACTACTATTATTACTTCTACTACTACTATTACCTCTCCTACATCTACTACTACTTCTTCTACTACTACTAAGTCATCTACTACTATTTTTACTACTGCTACCTCTACTACTACTACTACATGTTCTTCATCAACTACTGCTACTATTACTTCATCTACTATTACTATTATTACTTGTTCTGCTACTACTACTACTATTAAATCTACTATTACTACTACTTCTTCTACATCCACGTCTTCTACTGCTGCCGATACTACTACTACTACTACTACTACTATTGCTGTTGCTGCTGCTACTACTGCTTCTACTACTTCTACTACTACTACTTCTACTACTACCATTACTACTACAACAACTACTATTACTACTTATGCTATTACTACTTCTTCTACTACTTCTACTGCTACTACTACTATTGCTACTTCTACTACATCTTCTTCAACTGTTACTACTACTACTTCATCTACTCTACTACTACTTCACCTACTACTACCTCTGCTATTACTACTACAAATACTTCTGCTATTACTACTACATCTACTAACTCTATTACTACTACTTCCACTACTACTGCTACTTCAACTACTTCTTTTAGTACTACTACTTTTACTACTACTACTACCACCACCACCACCACCACCACCACCACCACTGGCACTACTACCATTCACGTTATGTGTTCTGTTATTTTCAGAGTGTGCCTGGCCGTGTGAATCCAACAGAATCTTCTTCTACCCCGACTTGAAGAATTCCAGCAAGTTCATCTCGTGCGCGTTTGGAGTCATAACTGACAGCTCATGCGCAATAGGGGAGGTGTGGAATAATATGCAGATGGTGTGCGAATAGCCAACAGCAGTAAACTATCAAACTCTTTGTCAGCACGTCTAGGGTTCTGTCGCTTTTCCGATTACAAGCACACTAAACTGACAGCAGGAAGCACCAAGCAATCGACAATACGATTTTGTTTTAAAATAATATATGAAATGTTTCTGTTTTAAAGGCAATAAATATTTGTTGTAAAATCATGTTGTTTAATCTGTTTGTCATTTATTCACAATGCGTGTTATATTTTTAGAGTTTTTGGAGTATCGCTTGTTTAAGCGTGTACTAAGTTTGTTAATTCGGTTCTAAGATGAATAATATTTTCTCTAATAATAGATGACATTTACTATTGTACATATTGCCTGTAGCACATGATAGCGATTTATGAGGTTGTGAAACCGCGCCTATATAGGACGTTTTAAGCTATGGCAAGTTTGATGTCTAACGTGATTATTTCAACTCATAGCATCAACAATAACCAACTGCCATGACACAGGCTACTTGTACTGACTCAAAGACAGGACAGTACATACCACAACCTATGCTGTACCTCTCGTGGGAAACTGGTTGGGATAGTGGAAAGAGGAGTTCATGGGGGTATACTACCAAATCAAATCCCATAGACGACAATAGTAACATATGTGGATAAAACTCCTACCTGCAGCGTATCAATCGACATAAACGCCACGGATATAAATACTACCACTCCTCACACTTCAAGTGAATCAGAAAAGAAACTGGGGGTTAAGTTGCTTGTGTCTGAGATAACGGGTAGCGTCTATGACTACAATAGTTCCGCACACAATTCGAGTGCTTTTCTTTACAGGTACTCCATACATGTTTTAAGCACAAAGCTACTCGACACATTGGTACTAGATGATATAATTAGCAGCAAGGGCTCTTTTATATGCACCATCCCACATACAGGGTAGTACATACCATGGCCTTTGATATACCAGTCGTGGAACGAGAAATAGCCCAATGGGTCCACCGACGGGGATCGATCCCAGACCGACCGCGCATTGAACGAGCCCTTTACCACTGGGCTATGTCTCGCTCCGTCTCGAAATTTGTTTTAATGAATAATGGATTAAAATGGAGAATGCACTCGTGGGTGTGTAGATTCGTGAAAAATAATTCACGAGCCCCTTGTACATTCTCCATTACATAACTTCATTATAGGAAATAGCTAACAGATGGTTCAGTATTGAAAGATCCAACTTTATAAGTTATGAAGCACCATATTATGAGTCTGGCATGGAAATATGAGTTTTTATACAAAACATACAGAATTGCACTCACAAATCGAAATAACTGAAAAGAAATTCTAAATGTTAACAAAGGACAGCAATCGAACAGAACCACAGATGTTATATATGATTAAATATATTGCACAAAAGAAAACAAAATATGTCACATGCATCACGTTGCTTCTTGGTACTTGTCATTCACAGTTTGCTATTTCATTTCAATCTGGTGTTTAATTTTACCTACAGCATTATATTTGGACTATCGACCAAGGTCACGTGTTGAAAATGTCCCATTTGCCCAAGACGTCCCAATTGGATGTTAATTAATTGCTAATTCTGACACGTAGTCTGGAGAGGAAACCTGCCACGTTATTCTATTAGCAGCAAAGGTCATTTTATATTAACCTTTCCACAGAAAGGGCGGAACATATAAAATCCTTTGACATACCAGTCGTGGGGCTCTGGTTATACCATTTAAAGACAATGGGGCATTTTGAAACTGTGCGAGCCCAAACGAGTATTTTCACTCTGTTATAATTTGTTCGTTTGAAATAAACTACAATGACGTGTCGACCCTCTTGGTGAAGCTATTCAGTTTTCCTATTCCAACCAGTGATTGGTGAATGACACATCATAGGAAATATGCTATGTAAATGTGTATATACTTTGTATGTACATGTATGTGCCTGCGTCTATCTACTACCTATGTATGTGTGTATGCATGTATGGATGTAGCCATGAGTGTATGGCTATTGGTAGGTGGGTAAGATGGTACGTAGATAAGTAAATACGTATGTATGGATGGATCGATGGATAGTTTAAAGTTTGTTTTGTTTAACAACACCACTAGAGCAAACTGATTAATTATTCATCGGCTATTGGATGTCAAACATTTGGTATTTCTGACTCGTAGTCATCAGAGGGAACCCGCTACATTGTTTTTAATGAAGCAAGGAATCTTTTATATGCACTGTCCCACAGACAGGAACGCACATACCACAGACTATGTCCAGTTGAGGTGCACTGGTTGGAACGAGAAAAATCCAATCAGTTGAATGGATTCATCGAGATCGTTTGATTCAGCGACACTAGCACCTCAGTACGCTATATATAAAATTTAGTGTTGATTTTTGTTTGTTCCTCACTCAAACGTAATAATTCATTTACGAAACTGGTCTCCGGGCACTTGACTAAACGAACACATTGTAAACATGCCACATTACAGCAAACAAAAGGTCTCTGACTGATATATTAAAACATGTTACTTGCTTTCTGTCTTTGTGCATGTGCACATGGAATCAAAAAGAGTAACGCAGTTTATTTTTCTCTGTCATTCTCTAAGGCGGAGATACACTTTCATATGCATGTCATGTACTACTAGGTGATCTCAAACAATCTGCTAACTTGTTAAATAAACATTAGTTGATTGATACTTTGTAAAATAGGCATGCCTGGAAAATATCGTTTATTCTTCAGAAATATTCACTGAAATAGTTTCAGTTAGTATCAAATCATCGGACATAAGGCTGGTAGGTACTGGGTTCGAACCCAGATCGAGCTTTAACGATTCAGTGGGTCGGTATACGGCCAGAACGCCGACTTCTCTATCACTAACCACTAACCACTAAACACTAACCACTGTCACGGAGACAGACAGCCCAGATAGCTGAGGTGTGCCCACAACAGCGTGTTGGAACCTCAGTTGGATATAAACACGAAAATAAGTTGAAATGAATTAATGCTTCGTATCAGAATTACATGTACGTAATTTAGTCAACAAAGGATACTGTGTACAGGCAATCACTTGCAAATATTAATGAAGAATAATCCTGTATATTGAGTCATGAATAAAAGAAACTGTGGGGGGAGCTTAACGTTTAATGTCTTTAAATACATATCTGTATAACAATAGTAGATTTAGGGTTAGAATCTTGTGTGAAAAATAATTTACTTATACATGGAAACTAACGTATTTTCTTGTTCTTTCTAATAGCATGCACTCCAAACCGCTGTCAAAATGATGGAGTTTGTACACCAAACGGAAGTGACTATACCTGCGCATGTACAACTGTTCAGTTTGCTGAAAAGAATTGTGGTATGTATATATTAATGGATCCGGCCTTTGTTTGATTGATGGTCTTTTTGTAGGGTGGGGGTTTCTGGGGGGTGGGTGGGGGTAAGCGTATCGTTTAATGTATATTCCACTACAATTTACTACTACTACTACTACTACTACTACTACTACTACTACTACTACTACTACTACTACTACTACTACTACTTCTACTTCTACTTCTACTGCTACTACTACCACTACTACTACTTCTTTTTCTACTACTACCGGGATTTCCCGTATGCCACTTTCAAAGAAAACGTTTTTATCCGTAATTAAGCCCAGGGCTTAAATTAGCAAAATGCTATTTTTATGCACTATATAACCCACTGAAGAAACAAGCCTAACTATTAGAAAATTGAAAATAGTATTTATTAATACAGCGAACTATGTT
>JAECMU010290957.1:0-5000 GCA_016106625.1 Dracogyra subfuscus | reverse complement strand
TCGTGCTGTGGAGAAAATTGCAAACTGTTAACAAACTATGCATAATGGAAGAACTGAGTTAATGAGCGCTTATTTACAACACTGTCTAGAATGGAATGCTTAAACTAATCTACTCTTGACAAAACTATACAGAACGGAAGAACTGGGTTAACATAGTTATGCTTATGACTGTCTATAACGAAAAACTAAAATAAAACTCCTAAGCAAATTAATATAGTGCTAACTAGGCTGTGAATACAGTTATGTAGAATGGAAGTAGTAAAATGATGAGCTGCTATGCACATGATTCACTCTCAATCCAAAGTTCACTCAATATTTAAAGGGACATTCCTGAGTTTGCTGCACTGTAACATGTTTTTGACTAATAAAATGTTTCTACGATTGAACTTCAATATTAAATATATTTTCTGGTTTAGAATATCAGTGTGTATATTAAATGTGTTTCTGGCCGTCTTAATATGTGTAAGAATCCAAAAATAATTTCGTACGTACGAAAAAAATATATTTGAGGAAATAAAATAAAATTTAACCTAGTACAAATATTAGAACGACCAGAAACACGTTTAATATACAGCCACTAATAAATCATGCAGAAAAATATATTTGATATGTAATTACAATCGTTGAAAAGTATCTGTTAGTCGAAAACATCGTAAAAATTGCAGTAAACTCAGGAATATCCCTTTAAACATCTGACGTTTCAACATTATACACAACAATCGCTGCTTGTCAAACAGAGTAGCACATGAAGTGGCGACAGCGGGTTTCCTCCCTCAATATCTGACATCATATAACTAAATAAAATGTATTGAGTGCGTCGTTAAATAAAACATTTCCTTCCTTTATTGTGGCCACTTAATACAGGTATTTTAGCGATTTTGGGTCCGATTTACCTGTAGGTGGGCCCTGAACGCGTTAGACAGGTGACCGCTTATTACGAGTGTTATTACATTAAAAATCGTGTGGGAGGGGAAAAGTGGCGGCTTAGGGCAGGTGACCGCTGATTACAGGTGGCCGAGGTTTGAATGTACCTCTAATGTGATGGAAATACTCGCTCCTTACCTGTTCAATTAACTCAGTCGGTTGAGTGCTCGTTTGAGGTGCTTGCGTTGCAGGATCTAACCACCTCGGTGGATCCATTCAGTTGATGTTTTTTTCGTTCCAACCAGTGCGCCGCAACTGGTCAAAGATCGTGGTATGTGCTTTTCTGTCTATGGGAAAGTGTATATAAAAGATCCCTTGCTGCATATAAAAACATGTAGCGGATTTCCTGTGATGACTACGAGTCAGAATTACCATATGTTAGACATCCAAGGACCACATTTGGCGGGTACATGGATTTCTATACGTACAAATTTGCCGCGACAGCTGAAAGAAGACAGGGGAGGGCTTGTTCGTATTGCATATACACTTCGAAAGGAAAATCATTGGAAAACACGGATAAGACTGGATGATGTTAAAGTGAATTAGGATATTAAAGAAAATGACAACACACCTTGGCATAAATACGTTGTGGGATAAATTGTATAGATAACAGTATCCGTGTTTGGCGGATGTTGTTATTTCTGACTTCCGGTTTTTTGGATTTATTATTTATGACTAACTGTATTGCAACAATACGGAAATTAAGATGACTGCTTGATGTCATGTATTCCTGCTTCTACATTTATAAGAGTTTGGCGGATGTCGTTATTTCTGACTTCCAGTTTTGGGGTTCTTTTAATCAACGATTGAGTGCAATGTTATAGTGGTCTTATTATTTATGACAGTAACTGTTTTGTAACAATATGGAAACTAAGAAGAGTGTTTGATGTTATGTATTCCTGTTTCTACATTTGTAAGAGCTGATGGCTTAATATTACATCTATGCTTGGGTACAATTCTATATATGGTGCAGGTATGAATGAGTGTTGTATAATTAGTACTAGCAGGATTTGTAGGGCTATCAATTTCACTAATTTGCGCAAATCCTGGTATTTATTGTTCTGAGTAAGCCGTACATTTTAAGTTGTAATTGTTTGATAGTAAATATGATGGTTATGGTGTATTTGGGCTTCTAATTTTGGGAGACATTAGCTGTACCACACCATTTTACTTTGATACAATCTAAAGCCCTGCCAGATACTAGTTATAGGCAAGTAGTATTTTTATAACTTATGTATGTGTAATATTCATATTCTTTAGATAATTATTCAAAACTACTTCAGTGTTGTGTGCACTAAAGGTGTGATTCCCCCACCCGCATTTATTTATTTATTTATTTATTTATTTATCTCCCCTCTCCCCTGTAATGCTATTCTTAAATAAAAATATATCCCTTTCTTACCAAGTTTAAACAAATCTCTTCTCGCTCCTCTGACCTGACCCATTTGTAAACAAGGTTTTCTTTAAAACAGTTAGTTTTTTAGTTTTTTCTTTTTGTTTTTCATTTCTTCATTATGCCAGAAGTATTTAAAAATATCATAAAAATACAGTTATTAAAATCTTTAAATATGCTGTGTTTTTTAAAATTACATTATATGTATACTGGTCTGACAAGGAAACAGAAAATAAGGAAATGGGCCAATTACAAATTTTCAATGAATAATAACATTAAAATAATTTCTATGAATTGTAGAGGCTTACATGACACTTTTAAAAGGAAACAAGTATTTCAGTTCTTAAAGAATAAGAAAGCATTCAATTTGTTGTCTTCAAAATGTACATGTTTGTAAAGAACAACAGTGGGGTTATTGGGAATGTTATTTTAGCTCTTTAAAAACAAATGCACGAGGAACAGCAATACAGTTTAACAATAAGTTTGAATTTAAAATTAAAATAGTGTTCGAAGATAGAAATTATTTAGCATTAAGTTTGGAAATAGATCATTAATCATACACATTAATTAGTGTGTATGGTCCAAATTTAGATGCCCCAGAATTTTATGAAACTTTTATTAATATAATTGAAAATCTAGACAGTAAATATGATATTATATGTGGAGATTAGAACCTGGTTCAGGACCCGATTATGGATTTATATAATTATACAACGGTTAATAATCCTAAGGCTCGTGAAACAGTTTTGGAAATGAAAGAAAATGTAGACCTTAAAGACACATGGAGAGAAGAGAATCCAGACATAAAGCGGTTTTCTTGGAGACAGTCCACACCATTAAAACAATCGCGCTTAGATTTCTTTTTAATATCACTCAACCTTTTGTCTTCACTCATTGGTACTGATATACATCCTAGTTTTAAATCAGATCCCTCCCCTATTGAATTAACTATACAAGTTAATGAACTTGAAAGGGGAAAAGGTTTTTGGAAGTTTAATAATTTATTACTTGAAGATAAATAATATGTAAAATTAATTAAAGAAACTATAATGGAAACTATCGATCAATATAAAAATATGAATGATGAGCAAAATGTAAATCCATATACTATAAATGATCAGTTATTATGGAAACGTTACTACTTATAATTCGTGGTAAAACAATAGTTTATTCATCCAAAAACTATTTTTTTTTTTTAAACAAATCACAGGACAAACAGAAGGAATTGGATATTGAATCGATTCAATTAACAAAACAATTAGACGATACTGATGACGTTAGTGTTAAAAACCTATAATAGATCATATTAAAATTTTAAATATTAAATTAGAAAATATTACTAGTATTAAAGCTAATTTTGTTAGAGCAAAAGCTAGATGGATTTAAAAAGGTGAAAACCCACTAAATATTTTCTAAAATTAGAATCGAGAAACTAAATCATATGTCAAATTAGAGACGGCTAGTGGCAATGTTACTAAAGATTCTCTTCAGAATCCTTGTCTTTGATGAATCAATACTGAAATGGATATAGTCAGTCTAGTCTCTTGGTTAATGGATTTGCATCATCTTTTTTTAAATTGGAAAGAGGGTGTAGACAAAGCGATCCAATCTCCCCATATATATTTCTTCTTAAGACTTTGTTGAAAAATATTATCCAAGTTATTGAAAAATAATAAAAACATAAAAAGAATAAAACTTGGAAATATAGAATATCTAATTACGCAGTTTGCTGACGATACAACAGTGATATTAGATGGAACAGAAAAAGCCTCTATACCACTTTAAACACCCTTGCATTTTTTGCTCGTTTTTCAGGTCTTAAGTGGACAAGACTAAACTAATTTGGATAGGGTCGAAAAAACGTAGTAGATATAATCTAAACGACAAAACCATGGCGCAGTCAAAATCGTATCCCTGCACAAGGCAGAGTCCAGAGGACGTTCTATACAAGGTCATGATAAGTTTCCATGATCCACTATGGGGTGAATTGCTAACCCGCACAGAGAATACATCGGACTGTGATGACATGCACTCATGAATCACCATGAAAATGGTGATGATATCAGGTGTTCGCGAAAGGTGAGCATATCCTGCCCCACCGGTGGCACCCGTCATGAGCACAACCCACAGCACCTACATGTATGTAAAGTCTACAATAAGGTAAAAGTGTACACCATTTTCACCAAAAAGATGAAAATGTACGTACAAGGTCAAAATAGGGTATTGCATCAGACATCATTTTTGTCAGTGTTGCGTCATATCGTGAGATGGCCTCACAGTGTCGACCATAGAACTTTTTGAAAGCCTTCAGATATGTCGGGACCGGAAATTTGACTGGACAGTACAATTTACTTTATTGGGGATTAACTTAGATACTGACTAGGAAAATATGACAGAAAGTAATTTCAAGGAGAACTTTAAAGCTATTGAATGTATTTTGAACAGAGTGCGTCGTTAAATAAAGCATTTCTTTCTTTTTGTGTTTTGAACATTTAGTCAAGTAGAACTTTTACTCCATTGGGAAGAAACATAGTATTAAAATGTCCTGTTCTTGGAAAATTAAATCATGTATTTTCCTCTATTCCAAATCCACCTATTAATGGTATTCAAGAACTTCAATAAACGTTTTAAAATTTTATTTGGAACGATAAACTTGACAGAGTTAAACGTATACAAATGAATT
>JAECMU010290766.1:0-13137 GCA_016106625.1 Dracogyra subfuscus | reverse complement strand
CTTTTTCCCTGTTTGTTTAAATATCAAAATTGCCCCAGTAAGTGTTCTGTCCCAGGTTGGACTATTGGTATCCGGTGGCCGAACCTGGGATAGACATGCTCGAAACCTTCGTGGTATAGGAGCATGTAAATATTTTATTGATTGATTGACTGTGGGATGGTGCATATCCCTTACTGCTCACTGAAAAGAGTAGACCATGAAGTGGTGACAGTGGGTTTCCTCTCTCAATATCTGTGTGGTCCTTAACCATATGTACGACACCATATAACCATAAACAAAATGTGTTTAGTGTTGTTAAATAAAACATTTCCTTCCTTCCATAATTGAATGGCATAGAGAACTTTAACTAATAATTTTTACAGTCTAAATGATAAAATATTGTGAAATCACCCGGGGTTGGTATTTGTGTTACATACATTTAAAGTGTACCACTATTTGCAGTACAATGTGTGGGTAACAATCTTAATAACTCAAATATTTCATATGTAAGTTCATATATATATTCTAACGAATTGCAAAATTAAAAGTTTATTGGCAGGTAATGTGTACAAGATAATACAGCCAAAAAAAAGCCAATTACTTTTATGTAGAAGTTAAGATCTCGCTTGATGGACGGCAACCACTTCTGAATCTCAGCTGATGTGTTTAAAGTTTCCTAGAAAAATTAAAATAAATAAATTTTATATTTGAAAATCAAAGGAACCAAATTTTGTCAAAATTAACAATTAAGCAACATGTTGTACGCCATGTATAATTTAAGAGTTAAAAGGCTCAATATAATACCCAAACATATTTTACATTACCTTTTAATTAGCAGGGGTGGGGATTGATGAATTGTAAAAAAGAGGAAATCTAGAGGGAACCTGGAGATTTTTGAAATCCTAGGTTAAAATCTGTGCCATCTGACACACTTTGGAGGAAAGGACAATAAAAATGCGAGAAAATGTAATGTTCCATGAGAGTAAAACAGCTGATCTGAGGAGAATTCCCTACTCCCTGAACTAGAGTTAACTAGAGAACCTATAACATTTTCAACAACATGTAGAGGAAATGATTTAGAAGGTAAAGGTTTCCTCTACTACTTGTATGTTTTTTTTAAAGTATAATATGCAGACAACTGACATTTTAGACTATAAGAAACTAAAAATCTTCCACAACCGTGGAACCATAATATATGATGCGATAGTATAACTAACAGTTATACAACATGTACTCACCAGTCGAGGCCTTGGGGGATTCTTCTTTAGTTGTGCTGTCAATTAGATTCACAATTATTAATATGTATTCCAAATACAACTAAAATGTGGCGAGTGCTGTTGGAAAATTATTAGTATGAGTTTCATAAATTTAACAGGCATGATAGAATATGGCTGTACATTTATATAGAAAATAAAGGTTTTATTTCACTGAATGCAAAAGCTTTCACAAACTAGTTTCAAACTGATTATTAATATCACATGAAAAATATTTATTGCATATACATTGTACCAACCAATACAATATATGATATATACAATACTGTCTATTTCAACCATATATATATGATGATAATAATAATAATAAAATCACAGAATTTAAGCAAAACCTATTTTATTAAATCTCAGATATCTAAAACCAGAGCCGGTTTAAGGATCTGCGGGGCACAAATAACAGGACCTCTTCCTCGGATATATATTTTGCAACCTCCTCAGGGAGAGGGGAAAAAATTACCTGAGGAAAATAAATGTACACATCACCGTGGGGACCCCTGAATCGAGGGCCCTGTAATGCCTGCTGCATGTTCTACTAAAATAAACCGGTTCTGTCTAGAACTAAAGAAGCAGTCCTACTACAAAAACGAACATCTTTGTTACTGAAATTTACTGCCTAATTGGAACCAAATCGCAAGGCTTTACATTAATTAACTCTCAATATAAACGTGTCCTATATTAGACAAGTTTTTCTCCATTTTTACTTAACTGATCTCATGGCTCAAACTTAATGACAGTACTGATGGCAACTGCCTTCATTGAGATAAAACTTTCTGTGGTTCAAGGAGCATCACTGACGGCACTTTTGTGCCACAGGATTAAAAATTACTGTCTTCAGTACAACTACTCAATGACAGCAAAATGAGTATGTCTGGTGTGCTTTATCGGCCAGTATTTAACATGTGTACATTTGAAATATGTCTACATGCAACAAAATAACCTTTTAGTCAAGTTTATTTGCTGCAAAAGTTACTTTTTAAGAAATTACCGTAGGCATGCTCAAAACTGCCATTGGTGGGACATTTAATTCTCAAAGTTCGAATCATGCCATCTAAAATATGCTTGTCCCACACACACAAAAAGTGATGGAATATTTAAGGTAGGCACCAAAACATCCACTTTATTACAACAAAACTGTCAAAATGTTTTACAGCATTAAATTGATTAATATATTATCATTTTGTAATTTACAACCAATCTACACTTAACAAAAACTAGTTTTGTTCATGTCAGGAAGCCATTAACACTTAACAGTACATGCATGCATGTCTTACAATATATGAAACGGCCTACCTTCTTTATCTTTTTGCAAGTAAAAGCGATTCAATCTGGCCAGCTGTTTTTCTTCATTTCTAGCCATGGCATAAATATATTTCACTGAAAATATGAAAAGTGACTAAGTATATATATTGAGTGCTGTTTGCGGTAAATATATATCTAAATACATGTACATATAAATTATAAATGTAACATCTTATATACACACACAGCCTACTCATAGCATATCCAAAACATAAAATGTCAATGATCTTTTATAAACAGGGTTCAAACTTAATGGCCACAAACTTAATGGACACAACAAATGGCAACTGCTATAGCAGCAATATGAATTGATCAATAGCAGTTTTCTTCTTTTATTTTTCAGTTGGATAAAAATTAATTCCATCAGTGGAAATTATATTTTTTGGATTTTAATTTTTTATTTACTTATTACAAACTTTACTATTGTAAAACTGCTGTAGGCAAACTTTAACTTGCCACAGGTACCGTAAGCATTTTGTCTATGGGTAAAACCTTTCAAGATTGCCTTAGATAACAAATGCTTATGTTCGAGCCCTGTGTACATACATACATACATACATACACACATACATACATAGTCTTACACATATACATACATGTATATATTTTACCATAGACTAAACACAGCCTTTGATATACATGTTGTGGGACAATGAATGGGCAGGCGCTGACCTTACAAAAAATTAGTGGTAGCCCACTGGTCTATAAGGTTATAAAATCTTGTAGACCTCAGTAAAAATTGGTAGCCCATAATTTTAATAAATTTAAAAAACAAAAATAATAAATATTTATATAAACATGTTTCAGGTGGGGCTTTTATGAGTTTAAGAGTTTTGTTAATTGTGGAGTAACTGCATGCACAAGAAAAATCTAGTAGACTGGTGGACTACTGGGTTTAGACATTTGGTAGCACAAACAACAAATTGGTGGCCAAAACACTCCTGGGCTACTGCTAAGGTCGAGCCCTGATGGGTCTCTGCCTGTGTCCGTTAAACCTGAAATGTATTCACCAATGGTGAGGGTGATAGAGCTGGGCAGTATACTGTATATAGTTTGGTATAAGTATCAGTATCATGTCAATAAAAATATAGATTTACTGTACCGGGCAAATTTCAAAATACAGAAAATTTTATATTGGAAAATGTTATGAGCCATTTAGTAAAGCACTAACAATATATCTGACAAACACAAAATAGTTTGAAAAAACAAACAAAGACATGTGGGCCTTATATATGAAAATTAATTTTATTTAGATGAAATTAGTGGGTAAGACTTAACTCAGGCATGCATTTAAAACACAGTATATCAAAAATACCAATCGATACTGGTATTGGTATTGTCTTAATACTGAATACCGTACCGATACCAACATAAATCACTCCCAAATTAGCAATACTGAACCTAAAATTTCAATATCGCCCAGCTCTAGCTGGTGATCAATCATACAACCTATCTCACTTCTGGTGAGTGCTCTACCAGCTACATCCTGATCCTAGTTCACCAAGGTAAACATCTACGGTCCGTCTTTATACAGTTTGACATCTATTAGACTTCCGACACAGCAATGAACATCACAATAATAAATATCATTATGGAGACGTTTATCTTGATGAACTAATCCTGACCCCAGCTTATCATAGTACACTTTCAATTAATTATGAGTATATTATTATGTATAAACAGTATATAGCTCAAATGTGGCCAAATATACTTTAAAATATATTCATTATATCAATTAAGCAAACAAATATCATATTATATCAATATTATGTGAAGGCAACCTGCCTTAAAGGTAGAGTAAACTCCAACAAGAGCCTTATGTATTGGAAAGATGCATACCCGGACCACCAATACATACTGACACTTTAACAAATGGAAAACACATTATTTTCGAATTAATTTAAAAAAACATGATTATTCCTGCTAACTGAGGGAAGCCATTTTGTTTTGTTTTTATGATGTCTGGTGGTATAGCTTGGGTCAAAGTGATGTCAGCTCCGTTCAACTTCTCTAATAATGCACAGTGTATACGTTTGAGCAAAAACAACCACTCACAATACCCAGGTGATAATTTGCTTTTCTTTGGGACTATGTAATTGGTAAGTTTTGTAGTTTTAAATGGGAAAGTCTACTTAATCAAGGTTTTTACAGAGTTACTTATAGTGGGACGGTTGGTAAAGTCCATTATGTTTTGAGGTTATCGCACAATACCCTGTGATCTTAATAAAAGAGCCTGAGGCACGTCGTTTTAGTGTGTCTAGACACAGTCTCTGGGGACAGTCTAAATATACACCTGCCAATCTGGAACCACAGGTACAGGCCAAGGAAAGAAAAACAATTAGTCAAGAAAACACTGTCTGTGGGTTAATTTATGTACAAAATGTAATACAGTTATTTCAACACTTTGACAATGGTTGTTTATTTCATATTGAAAAATAAACCACATATATACGTTGCTGTGTTACTGGGATTGATATTATTATAGAAAATTGCAATGCTTCCGCAAAATTTAGCTACGTTTTGTTTCTTCAGTTCGAAAAATAATTCCCGACGTGACACATTAGATATTACATAACCACCAGCTCATCAGAGGGCGTATTAACTGGGATGGTACAAAATAGCTGCATCATTTATATATAATAGCCGTCACATTTAACCATTTTATTAATTAACTATATGATTATACTTGTTGTTTTTAAGCAATAATGTGCATTTGTATACGCATACCAGGTCAAATGCTTTGACTGTCCCCTCCTTTAAAAGTTGTATGATCAAATGATAATGATAATGCTGCTTTAATTTTGATCTTGTAATGTAAGTAAATTCATATTCTAACAGTTGTTATAACCTATGATACCGGTAGACTAAACAGTAAATAATATTAACATTATAAAATAATAAATTAAATCAAGATACATTTTACTCAAAGTCGCCTGTCTTCAGAATAAAAAATGTAAACAAGCAGAAAAATAAATATATTGACTGTTCCACCTCAACATATTTACTATGGTCTATGGCAAGATATTTTTGTCCAAGCGTAGCAAATAATCAAACAACAGTGTATAGACAGGAAAGTTGTGGTACACCGTACAGTCGGACCAGAAGAAGTTACGATGATGGCATCAACTTCTGTAGGCCTAGTATGTAATTAGTATGTTTAATAATATGTTGGGCTTTTTTGTTTTTGTCTACCGTACATGTTAAAAAGAAGTATATATGGGTTATAGCTAAAACGGAACAATGCCAAAACGACCCCAGGCGAAAACGGAACCAAATTGGACAAAACGGAACCTGTGTTGGTTAAAATGGCACCAAAATCTGTGGACAAAACGGAACCTGCATTGGCTACAACGGCACCGAAATCAAAACCAAAAATAAATCATAAAAAAGCGATTTTGGGGGGTGGGTTTGTTCGAACCCATCGAACCCCCTCTATGTACGCCCATGCACATCCATCCCCCCAAATATGTTGTGTTTATCAATGGACTGATATTGCGAAACAACCGTAGAACGATTTAACCTGTAGCGGTCTCACTGTTAAATACCAATGAGGTAAACATCAGAAGAAAACTAGCGGCTATGTATCTGGTCGAGGTGTGTGCATGTGCATTGGAAAAATTTCCATATACTTTAATGGGCATTAACAATAAATACAGGTGTAATAAGATCAAAAAAATAAAAATCATTGTGCTTTAGTGGCAGCGTTAAATAATTAAAAAAACCTTTCTCTCTCTCTTATTATGTGTGGTTCCGTTTTAGCCACAATCGGTTCCGTTTTCGTCAACAAAAATGGTTCCGTTTTGGTAGTGGTTCCGTTTTAGCCTGTTCCCCTATATTTAATATTATATCGTACCGTCATATAAATTCGAACATCATCATGATCATGTTTTCGAACAGCTCATTTATACGCAATTTTCCACGTGCATATTGAAGGTATAACATCAACAAACATCACACATTGACAACAAGAGGTCGTGCATTAGAGCTGGGCGGTCAGGGCTTTAGATTGCATTAAAGTCGAGGCGATAAACGTTGTGCCCAAAATACAGATGCCCAAAATAATCATGCCCAAATTAAGTATAAACATACTGACCTCAAAATATCTTACCTCAAAACCACTGAAATATTTAGTTTATTTTCATTAAAACAGCTAGAAATGCATTTCTGAATATTGACAACTCTCCAGGAGCTGTTATACTGATAGTATTGACCTAAAATGACCTTCCTGTACTTAGAAAAAAACCAAGTCGCTGTTGTGCCCAAATTAGTGAGATCTAAAGCCCTGGCGGTATTCGGTATATACCAATCGGTATCGGTATCATGTCAATACCGAAATACCGTACCGAGCAAATCTCAAAATACCGAACATTTCGGTATTGCAAAGTATGTATTCCCGCCTTTAAGTAAAACACTAAAAATACATCTGACGACACCACATTACTCACAAAATGGCCGATAAGAAGAGCGTATAGGCAAAATATTTCAATAGAAAGGACCAAAAAAAACATGCATATGCATTTTGTGCCAACGAAAAGTATTGGCCGACTATGGCAATACAACCAATTTGAAAAAAACATATTCAACACCATCATAAAGAAGCATACCCAGACACAACAAAAAGGCTTTAAGAAACGGTGACAGCATCGAAGAGAAAACAGATAAAAATTATATCATGTACGCGAAATTGTTTCAGTGCTATGCGCACGTGTACAAGCGATGCTATTTCACGTGATTGAGGCGTGATTCAATGTTTAGGGCCTACTAAATTTGGGTCATTCCGTGAATGCATTCTGTTGTTGAATTTGTGTCACAGTAATAGTTTTGTGTTACCTACTACTGCAGTGCTAGTTTTTGTTAAGGCCGGGGTTCTAACTTTCCAACACCGCATTACAGACTAGCGTGTCTGACGACCACGCATGTATATCTTCAATATATCTTGAAAAGAATGCAGGTCGGCTTTAGGCCGTATCTTTAACGGAATAAAACGAATACTTCCAGAGACTGTCAATATTTAAAATCGGAAAAATGTCGGAGAGGTTCATGTTTAAAACAACCGCTTTTTATATTTATTAAATAAAACTTTACACGCATAGGGATATTTTTCAGCAATTTATAGTGACTAGTAGTAGAAATGTACTTTTCTGTTGTTCACTATTCCATGACCGAGCGCCCAGAGGAAGCTCGGATAAAATGTATATGTGAACCGGGGATGAATGTGGAGTTGTATAGTTAGCATGATGTATTTAACTATGTAAGGTAGACAATTTGTTAATTTTTAAAAATAACGTTTTTATTCCATGGATCAGAAAATCTCAAACACCCGTTTGCATGCATGGAAATGATACGTAGCCTCGGATGCATTGTTGGTTACATTGGCCGCTAACTTAACTATCTACACAATTGCGTGCTCAAACACCACTCTATACACCAAATAATCAGATGAGCAATGGTTCAAAGACATTACTTGTTAGAAAACCTCCCTTTGATAAAAAAATATATATAAAAATGGGTTGGACAAAAATAAGGGGAAGACCCTAATGTGGGCATGCATTACTGCTTAATATTGGTTAGTTATTAGTGTTATATAAATACCGAATACCGTACCGATACCGAGGTAAATTGCCACCAAAATACCGATACCGATACCGAACTTGAAATTTCAATACCGCCCAGCTCTATCGTGCATCGTTCGCAACAAAAATGTTGTGTATAAAACTTCCTGGTGTAAATATGCATTATAATATATGCCATAATATGGCAAATAATTTATTGAAAATAATAGTAATGACTCACTGTCCAAGTTTTGGGTACATATCATCCTGATGAATCCATGACGTTTCGCCCCCCAGTCAGTTCGCTCCTAGGTCACTTCGCCACCTGCCAGTTCGCCCCCGAAAAACATACCAGTTCACCCCCAAACTAAGTCAGATCGCCCCCATCTTGAAATATGATTGGAAGACTGTTCGGATCTGTTAGAAAAGAGACTACTAGGCAGCGATCATGGATGGGACGCACCATATTGCATAAACGTTTTTTTAAACATCTAAATTTACTGTAAAGTAAAGCGGAAAAATTGTCACTTGGACATGCAAACAGCGCTTATTCACACCATGAGGCCGATCAACTGAACAAAACTGGTTGTAAATGGTTGTTTCTAAAACTCGCATTGCAATTTTTTAGTGAATATATATTAGTTACCAGGTATTTGTTTTATATTTTATCACACATTTTAATAATGTTTTTGTGAATTGATGTGTCAAACCCGAGGGTGATATTGACAGCTGACACTTGACCGACTTTGGGCAAACTCCGCTACTGTGATGTCCGAGTTCTCGTTCCATTCCATTTTCACTTGATTAAATAGTTTTTATTTCAAACACATCATTTAGTGTTAAATAATTATACTTACCTAGTTTTTTTTATTTCAAACACATCATTCAATGTTAAATAATTATACTTACCTAGTTTTTATTTGAAAAATAAATTTTAGGGGCGAATTGACATGAGATTTGGAGCGAACTGGCATATGGGGCGAATGGTATTAAGTGGAGGCGAACTGACTGGGGGCAAACTTGCTGGGGGGCGAAACGTCTGGTACCCATCATGATGATGCAAATTCAAACGTAACACTTTACTTCATCGGTTATTTCTGCACTTGATGTGCCATCTGCTTTGTTTATACCTATACTGAATATGTCATTCACTGTAAAGGGAAATAAATCTTTTAGAAAAATATGGAAGCCTGTTTAGACCATTTCTTATTAATGTCTGGCAGACTTTACAATATTCATTTTATGAAGGCAAGTTTTCCTTTTTTAGACTACTTCTCGCACTGAGAGATCTAGATACTGTCAATACACCCAAGAAAATCTTTCTATGGCATATTCTGCTGCAATACATGATCGCATAGACATCCGTAAGCCTGCTAAAAGGTTTTCAATCCCAGTTACAACACTATAACCGCTGTAGAGGGAGATTGACGTGTCATGTAGCAAATCTGGACCACAGACCTTTATATCTAACGACGAAGAAGCTAAACTTCTTGCTCACAGCCAAGACATGGCATACCAGACATACACATTATTGTGCTGCTACGAATCGTTTATTTATAGAAACTATCACATGTTCGAAAACATATGACGTAACTTCTTCACAGCATATCCACACACGATGTCGGAAAAACGTTTCTGCTGCAATTAATCATAGTGTTTAACAACGATAATGCTGTCTGTTTCATGGATTATATTCCAATGAACAGTTAAGAAAGATTATTTAGCTTTCAATTGAGAATTAATTTCATTTCTTAGCATTATTTTATAGTATACTATAGTATAACCAAAAAAGTAAAATAGAGTTAGAATTCAACATCACTATGCAGCTTTTATTAACTGTTTGTATTCATTATCATGCAGACAATTCATCCATGGAAGATTCATCTACTTGCTCGTACATTATCTCACATGTCACATTGTAGTAAATAGGTAATGCAAGCTTCTGCGTCGGAATACTTTATTACATGTTATCCCCATATGCCTGATAACATCAAAATAAAATGAAAACTTGTTGTTTTCAATTCCAGTTTAATAAAATGTACATTAAAAAACAATTCAACAAAACAACAAATGTCATTCAAAAGTTAACATATTTGACATTAGTAGAAATGAACAAATGAATGTTTTTGGTCAATTAAATCAGTGTAGAATCGATGAATAGTATTTTGTTGCTGTTAACTGCACAAATCACTGTAGGAGAAATTCGCGACGGCAATTGTCAATGCCATCGAAAAATTACTTTGCGACAGCATTTCTTTGCCGTCACAAATCTGAGTGGTGAAAAGTCTGTAAGCATTTTTTTCTGAACTCTGTCTAATTACAGATCTCAGAAAAAAGCATTTATAATCAAGTGTGGCCCAATGTTTTCAATTTAATATAAATTGGTTTATTCCAGTATAGAAGCTTACGAAAGCAAAGTTGAGATGTCATGTTTTAGCATATTATTACTGCTGTGGATAATATATGAATAATTTTGACAGCATTAGTCTTTTCTTTAAAGTTGCCACTGTAGTGCTGTTGCAAAATTGATTTGTGATGGCACTTAACTGCCGTAGCAAACTTGTCCGAATTTCAATGGCTGGGAGATTATGCATTCAAATATCACTGGAAGAGAAACATCCAACAGTCAGCCAACTAATGAATGGATAATCTCGCAACAGCACAATTCTTCAGCCCTTGAAATTCAGACAAGTTTGCTACGGCAGTTATGTGCCGTCACTAATAAAGTTTGCAACGGCACCACGGCGGAAATTTTAAGAAAAGATTAATGCTGTCAAATTCTTCACATATGATGTACTGCTGTAATAATATGCCGAAATATAACATCTCAACTTTACTTACGTAAGTTTCTATACTGAAATAAAACAATATATATTAACTGAGGAAACTGAGCTACACACGATAAATTTAAGCTTTTGGGGGTATCTGTATTTGGACAGTTCAGAGAGAAATGCCTACATACTTATCACCACTCAGATTTGCGACGGCAATGAAATGCTGTCGCAAATCAAGTTTGCGATAGCTTTTGCGACGGCATTGCAGACTGCCGCCGCGAAATTCGAGGGTTGATTCTTTGGCAGTAATTTCATCATTGGTGTAGCGTCTCCAAATGGCAAAGACTTCTCTCTGCCGGGTTCTATGCTTCAGCCGTTGCATCCGTCCAACTCTTCCATCGCTCACTCGTTCCATCGTCATATTCACTAACTTGGCTTTATGTCTGCAGAGCATTGTTACAAAAACATCTACCAAGCGTAATCAAATGCAATATAGTTTATTTTCACCTTTGTAAATGTATGAGACAGCAACAAAAAATACGGGCTAAAATATATCTAATAATTTATTTAGCCCCCATGTACACATTATTTAGTCTGTGGACGAAATGTATTGGACAAATTTTCAGTGGACAAATTGTCCAGTGGACAAATCGACTGCATTCTGTGTATAAAAGCCTGGAAATGAATGGCCCATCACAGTTGTTGAATACAAATTTGTCATTTGTCACACATTGACCGTCTCAAACTTAATATCAGTGGTCTGACACAGAAGTATTTTTTGTGTTGAGCTATTCCGAAATGAATGTAGAAAAATATTCACTTAATGTGGGCCTTTCACTAGTTTTGAAGCAGATCGATGCAGTACATTTTAAATAGCTTTTGGGTCATATTGTGCAGCGTGCATGTGCTTATGGAACCAATGCTAGAACGCCTTCACGTTTGCCTGGAAATAGTGTTTTTATCACATTGAGTACATAGAAGAAATTCAAGACCAAGAAATGTTTCCAGTTTTATCAGGATCCAGTTTCAGTAGTCAGATTACACTACATATGTTTTTTTTTGCAGGGGACAGTTTCAACTACCGAAGAGCACATTGTTAGAATTCCCAGGTAATGTTGCTCAAGATTACTTTATATTACAGTACAAATTCATCTCCATTATTCTTATCACGTGTAACACTATAGCAATTGAGTACTTCTATGATTTTGTAAGCTAACTTATTAGTAATAATATATACATGTATGGCAGAGCTGGTTTAAGGATCCACAGGTCCCCCTTTCCAGGACATATATTTGCAACACCCTAAGGCAGAGGGGGAAAATGGCCTTGGCAGGGCTAGCTCTGGGCAAGCAAAACAATCTGCCAAATTGCAGAAATCGACAGTCATTTTCTACAAAATGTCAGTTATTACATAAAATTATTTTGCCAAATTAAAATAAAATTCACCAATTGCTTTAAAAATTTGCATTAAATGAAGTATTGATAGTAACCGTGGGTATATGATATTGTGAAGGGAGAAATGACAATATTTTATAAATGTTTATTCCATTTAATTCATAGAATTATGTTTACAAAATGTAAACATCACCATAGGCCCCCCTGAAGCATGGGGCCTGTAACATGTGCTACTAGGATAACCCGGCTCAGATGTATGGTCAAGTATGTTTTTGTTAGAAATGGACCTTCTTAAAATAAGGAGGAAAGTAAGTAGGCATGATTAAAATGCAAGAAAATAGGCCTAATCCAGAGTGATTATAATTTATACTTGTATGTGACATTGTTATGTAACTTGTATAATTGAAGTTCATGCAGTACCTGTATGTTTAACATTTTGTTATTTTCAGAGATTGTCGTAAAAGGTTCAGCATAATGAAGTTTGCTTCAGGGACAGAAGTTGAATTTTTGAAATCAACCACGGTAAATTACTACTGCTACTAGTACTAGCCATGTTATTTTTTCGTTTGGATGACAATGTTGTTACGAAGCAAACATGTATATATATTTATAGGTAAATTAAAAACCTTTCTTTTTAATATATTAAAGGGACATACCCTAGTTTCAGTTCATGAAAATTAACATTAAGTTTAGTTTAATTTACAAACCTACATTTTTATAAAGTTACAATTGGGTGAAACATGAGTCTTTGACTTTGAGTTGGTGAAATACCCTCTAAAATAGAATATAACTCGACTACAAAACTGTTACTTCTCAGAGGCACGTGCCTTTTTAAAAATATGAGAAATGCATTTTGTGATATTA
>JAECMU010290639.1:0-11418 GCA_016106625.1 Dracogyra subfuscus | reverse complement strand
ATATATCTGACATGTGGTCATCTTTAGAGGAAATTCACCACATTTTTTTCCATTTGCAGATAGGGATCTTTTATAATTTAGTTAATTCAATTAGGTTTATTTTACCATATACCCTATGGGGCAGCATACAGTACAATTATCATACAAAGATGTAACCACAATCTACGGTATCAGATATGTTTAGATAAACTATATATTGTATAACAATAATGAGATGGACGTGCAAGCCAGATGGAGACAAAAGGAATAAATTACCTTAACCAACTTTGAGGAGTCGTGTTCAAGTATGATGACCAATTAGTAGCATATAAAATAAGATACAGTCAGTCTAGCCATGAGACTGTGTTTAATTCTGAGAGCATTTATGCATATGACTAGGGCATTGTAAACAGACGGCGAGAGCGTTCTGTATTGTGATTGGTTAATTACATTAAATTTCCGGGATCAAATAGACAATAACACCCGGAAAGCTAATGACATCATTAAAGGTGCCGTCATTGATTAGCAATTGGAACAGGCGAAGTTGACGATCCAAGGGTCTACAGTTAGATTGTAGCCAGGTATTTTGTTCAAAAAATGCCAAATATACAGTTAGTTTTGTAGAAAAACAATTCAGTTTACAATGGACATTACCATATGGAGTTTTTAGATTTGCGGGTGTTATTGTCTATTTGATGCCCACAAATGTTTAATTTTTGACCTCAGGCTAACGCCTTCAGTCAAAAATGACATTTGCGGGATCATATAGAAATAACACACCCAAATCTAAAAAATCTATATGGTTATCTCCTAATTACAGCAATCTGATGCATTACCACTGTTAAATTCAAGACACGCATGATAGTGATGAACAAGTTTATTTAATACATTGTATATAGATTTAGTGTTGTACTAGTTGGACACCCAAGTCAGAGGGTGGATGCTGCAACCTAATGACTGTTTATTCAACTAGCAGTTATGGATTGGAGAAATCATGATGATATGATGATAGTGATGAAGAAGTTTATTTAATACATTGTATATAGATTTAGTGTTGTACTAGTTGGACACCCAAGTCAGAGAGGGTGGATGCGACAACTTGATGACCATTTATTCAACTCGCATTTATAGATTGGAGAAATCATGATGATGTGATGATAGTGATGAAAAAGCTGATTAGATATATAGATGTAGTGTTTTATATTTGGGTACCTGAGTCCGAGTATCTCCTCAGCGTTCCGGCAACGGGTGCAGTGACCCCACCTCTTCGTCGGATTAGTTTTGGCATCGCTGCGGCAAAGTTTGATGAGACACTGTGTGAACTTACACTGTTGAGATCAAGTTTCATCCCTGTGAAGAAGAAAACACATGTAGAAACTGGTTGGTATAACAAAACATATATTACTGTCAGCAACTGAGGACAGAAATACAGCGGTCATTAAAAGACTTAGTCACCATTCCGATCACATATAGAGAATAATACCTGAGTGGCTGTTAGATACCATTTATCTCACAACGAGTTGTTTACATAAAGAATAATACATGAGTCTAATGAGCAAAAGTGTGTTTAATATGTTTTTAAAACAACCAATTGTAAGATAAATGGTATCTAGCAGACATGAATGTGTTATTCTTTACATATCCTAAAAAAAAATCTAGGTTTAAGCAAATTTTAACTCGTTTTTTACAGCTTTTGCGCTTGTAGCTGATTTTTTTTTTTTTTTTAACGACACACTCAGCACATTATAAGTACGGTTATATCGGCGTCGGACATATGGTTATGTCGAGAAAAAACCCCAGTGGTTAGCTGACTGGGATCAATCCTAGACCGACCGCACATCAGGCGGGCACTGTACCACTGGGCTATGCTGCCCGCTTGGTAGCTGACTTATGCATAACAGACCCATGATTACCAGGTTAACTATGCTTCATAGTGTAATTGATTTTCACCCTGCTATTTTTTATTATTGGCCGTATAGCATCTTGAAATTGTTAACACAATAAAAATAAAATAAATTTAATTTTATGTCTCAAATATGGTTGTGAAACCTAGATTGATCACTGCATTTTCATTAGTATCATATTTCCGTCCATGCCAATATTTTGTTGTATTTTCTTAGACCTTTTTTGTTGATTTCACCCCTCTTCTCTTGATGGTACTTAAAGACTTGAAAAGTCAGCTAATACACAGTGATATACGGTACAAGAAAAACACCGTCAAAAATACAAATAATGTGCAATTAAAACAAGACCATGGGAAATTCATCAATTAACAAAGCTGACAAGATAGACTGACTGTTTAAGCATACAACACAATGTCATGAGACATGGGTGTACAGAATACATTACATAACCCAATTCAGTGGTTTGTCTCCTTTAATGTTAGGATCACACTACCAACTGTCAACAGAAAGTTGACCAACTTGACGGTTACATTGTAATTTCTCAAACACAATGGGTGGCTTGCACTCAGATTAACTAATGGGTTATACGACGAGAATCAAGTTGTAAAATCGCTCAGACTAGCAACTGGACAGCCCTAAAAGTTGCAACAACTTTCTGTTGGCAGTTGGTAGTTTGACTCTAGCAATAAAGGAGACAATACACTGAAGTGTCAGTGGTGTAGGAAGGTGCCAGTAAGTGGTGGGAGGGAGGCACACTTTTATATTTGCACACTTTTACACTATTATAAAGCAAAATATCTGAAAAGTGGAGAGCACATTTCCCCCTTGAGGCTACCTATACACCAGTGAGTGGGTTATGCAATGTATAAGCATTTTGTCATCCAAATGGGTTGTTTGTCTATTGGGAGGTAATTTATCCACTTCAATCCAGAGTGAGGTTCAACAACTTGGTGTGAATCGCTACACCAACATCTCTCTCACTAACACCTAATCATTATGATCCTGTTTGCAAATCCACTTCATTTATTTTAATAAATATTATTTAAAAAAAATAATATATATATATATATATCCTTTGTCTTGGATAGACTCCCAGATAGATGGCTTGCATGCCAGGAAACAGTATGCTTGAACTTTAACTGAGTTACAAGAATAAAAGCATATAAAATGAAAAAGCAGGCACCTACAGCTCTTTAAAGAGACATTCCTGAGTTTGCAGCAATTTTTAAGATGTTATTGACTAACAGAGACTTTTTAACAATTGTAATTACATATCAAATATAATTTTTTCTGCATAAAATATTAGCAGCTGTATATTAAATATGTTTCTGATCGTTCTAATATTTGTATTTGGTAAAATTTTATTTTATTTTCTAAGACATTTTTTTTCTTACGTACACATTATCTGATGATAAAATCCAGTTTGGGCTTCTTAGAAATATTAAAACGACCACAAAAACATTGAATATACAAACACTGATATTCTAAACAAGAAAATATAATTAATATGTAAGTTTAATTCTATAAATATTTTATAAGTCGGAAACATCTTACAATGCAGAAAACTCAGGAATGTCTATTTAATGGATTTAACTTTACAATGAATGCTCCCTTACCCAGAGGATCATCATGTGTGCTATGGAAACTGATGGACATCCTTCCATTGTTGATGTCTTTTCTCTTCTCAAACGCTCTCGCTATCATCTTGTGTTTCTTCAGTTTCACCGGTTTGTTGGATGGCTTTCTAAATACCCTGAAGTAAAAATAAAAACATTTTCTTTATCTCAGTTTTGTATATCAGATATACATTCAGTAATATTAATGTAGTTCTATAAAACCAATATCATTTACAAATTCAACACTTGAAATATAAATTAAAATACTTGCTATTGTTTAGCTGTACAGTGAAACCTCTCAAAACCGGACCCTCTGTAAACCAGAATTCCCTCAAAACCAGACCCTCTGTAAACCACAATTCCCTATAAACTGAACACTCTGTAAACCACAATTCCCTCAAAACTGGACACTCTGAAAACCAGATTTCCCTCAAAACCGGACACTCTGTAAATCAGAATTCCCTCAAAACCGGACCCTCTGTAAGCCAGAATTCCCTCAAAACCAGACCCTCTGTAAACCAGAATTCCCTCAAAACCAGAAGTTTTACTTCATCCCTTTTTACATATCTGTGCACAAAAGAACCTCTGTAAACTGGATACCTCTAAAAAAAAACCAGACCTTTTACTTTGTCAGGGGGTGTCTGGTTTAAAGGAGTTTCACTGTATAATGTTTTTTAAGGATAAAATGGGACATAATATCTGAATGATGTTAAAGTTTGTTTTGTTCAACTAAAACCACTAGAGCACATTGATTTATTAATCATCGGCTATTGGATATGAAATATTTGATAATTTGACATATAGTGTTAGAGAGGAAACTTGCTAAATGTTTTAATTAGTAGTAAGGGATCTTTTATAAGCACAGAATAGTACATACCACAGCCTTTGCTATACCATTGGTGATGCACTGGCTGGACCAAAATGTCTGATACACATCAAGATGGCTTCAAGATGAACAAGGTTCATTATGCCAACCAGTGCACCACAACTGGTCAAACTTTGTTTTGTTTAACACCACCACTAGAGCACATTGATTTATTAATCATCGGCTATTGCATGTCAAACACATGGTCATAGAGAGGAAACCTGCTACATTTTGTTCATTAGTAGCAAGGGATCTTTTATATGAACCATCCCACAGACAGGACAGTACATACCATGGCCCTTGATATACATACCAGTCGTGGTGCACTGGCTGGAGTGAGAAATGCAACTGGTCAAAGGCTGTGGTATGTGCTATCCTGTCTGTGGGAAAGTGCATATAAAAGATCCATTGCTGCTAATAGAAAAATGTAGCAGGTTTCCTCTAATGACGGAGTCAGAATTACCAAATCTTTTACATCCAATAGCTGATGATTAATAAATCAATGTGCTCTAGTTGTGTCGTTAAACAAAACAAACTTTAGGTTCATCATCTGATTCTACTCCCATCTTCAAACTGACCTGTGTGAATGTAATACTACAGTGTTCACCAGGCCCATTTCCAAACTGGACAATTGCTCATTTTTATACAAAGAAGCTACAACATTTAGTATCTGGGTAACAAAATATTGTTTAAATTAATCACTTTTTAATACTTTTCAAACAAATGAAAATTGGCTCAAACAAATTTCTTTCTAGCGTGACCCCAGATACTACATGTACTTCAACAAATGAATCTTATAGTCCATCCCATTTTCCTAGAAATACGTTTTTTGTAAATAATTTCAATTTGGTTCAATGTCAGAAGAAAAGTAAAAGTGTTTTAAAAATAGCAAAACAATACTATTTTTGTGTGCAATTTAGAAAACAATAGGTTCTTATATAAATAACTTGTAGTAAATTCCATAGTATGAAAAAAGGCATTCCCTGTGGGACGCACTATCATTAATTATCTATGTGACCTACTTTCTAAGGAATCTCTCCCATGATGAAAGTGAGGCTTTGTTCCAGGACCACGAACTCATGGCGATGCCTGCACCAAAGAACGCGAAGACGTTAATCTGTGCCGCGATGAGACTGGGTCGGTTTGTCACCACGCAGGTCTGGGCGGTGGCGTTGGTGGTCGACTGGAGGAGAGTGACGTTCGCTTCACAGCTGAAAACAAACAAACATACGGTAAAAGAATTGTTTGTAGTTTTTTGTGAATTTATCAAATGAATGAATGAAGAATGAATGAATGAATGAATGAATGTTGAAAACAATAATACACATCAGCTATTGGGTGTGAGAAAAGGTAAGAATATGGAAATATGAAGAATTTATTGATGTATATTTGTGACATCAATAAATTAACAAACAATGACAACAATTTTTATAATTAAAAACAATTCTGTTTAGTTAAAATATACACAAAATCAGTTTCTTATGTCATTTCCATGACCTGTTTTACATAATGACCTGTTTTAAAGACTAGTAGGTACTGGGTTCGCAGACCGGTACTGGCATCCACACAGAGTGAGTTTGAATGACTCAGTGGGTAGGTGTAAGACCACTATACTCTCTTCTCTCTCACTAACAATTAACAACTAACCTACTGTTCTGAACAGATAGCTGAGGTATGTACCCAGGATAATGTGCTTGAACCAGCCTCGGTGGCATCATGGTTAGGCCATCGTTTAACAGGCTAGTAGGTACCGGGTTCGGATCCCAATTGAGGCATAAGATTTTTAATCCTGATACCGACTCCAAACCCTGAGTGAGTGCTCCGCAAGAACTCAATGGGTAGGTGTAAACCATTGCACTGACCAGTGCTCCATAACTGGTTCAACAAAGGCCATGGTTTGTGCTATCCTGTCTGTGGGAAGCGCAAATAAAATATTCCTTGCTGCTAATCGGTAGGAATAGCTCATGAAGTAGCAACAGCGGGTTTCCTCTCAAAATCTGTGTGGTCTTTAACCACATGTCTGATGCCATATAACCGTAAAATAAATGTGTTGAGTGCATCATTAAATAAAACATTTCTTTCTTTGTAATGGCAGTATAAACAAAACAAACTTTAACCTTTAACTACAGTGTAATGATGACATCACAATGATGACATCACAATGATGACATCACAATGATGACATCACAATGATGACATCACAATGATGTCACTTTGTAATAATGTGAATGTGAAAATGCATTTCAGTGACACAGTGTATGGTGTGACCCGATTTCCATACATGAGTCCAGGTAAACTGGATGGCTTTCATTGTAAATACAGTACACAAAGGTTAACCCATTAGATAGGGACTAAAAACTAAGCTGACCTATGTAAAAAAGAAAAAAAGAATGTTCATTAGAATATTAACTAAAATAAATTGTGTCATATCAACATCATGAAACACAATACAAATCAAATATTTCATCATAGTGTTTTCCCTAGCTTGTTTTAGCATGGTGCAGCACCATGCCTCAATAGTCTAGCACCATCTTGCTTTAACCAGCACCATGCTGCCCTGAGATTAAACAAGACTTTTTCAATAATTAATTATAAAATTGCCTTGATGAAACACTCAAAAAATATATTATTAATTAATAAAAATATCTTTTATATAATTTGCCATTCATTTATTAAAGCAAAAACATTAATTACATTTATGTTTATTTCATGGTTTTTTTATTGCTTTTTTATTGTTTTTTTGTTGTTGTCTTTTGTCTTTAATGCAAAGATAAGTGACCTGAAAATGGTGAAAATACCCCTAAAATGTTTTGTCTACACATGCCTTGCCACATATCTAGGGAAAACGCTAGATCATATTTATGTATTAATTAGTACTGAAAGTATTATAAGTAACTGAAATGTACTCAAACAAGCACATCTCAACTGAATAAAACCAATTAAACAAATAAGCTCATTTCTTTTCTCACCCAAGATCAAAAACCATAACAGACTGAGCCTATTTATTTTTTAACCTTTGTTTTACTCAAAAATTAAATATTTTTAACAGAACTGTTTATAAGATTACATATTCCTAATCCTTGTCATCTGATCAACTGTTTGATTACACAGATAGAACAGTTGACAGTAGTATAGTTGAAAAAATAAAACAGATGGTTTAAAAATATTTAGAAAACTCAAATGTCTTAAAAGACTGAGTACATTTTCCTGGCATAATTCCTGTATTTTTAAATGGAATATTTCATTCGACGTTTGATTAAAGAAAGTGAGAGAAACCTGCTGCTGCTGCTGCTATATCAGCAACTCTCATAGAACAGCAGCAAGGGATCTTTTACATAGAACTGTGTGAGAAATAGAACTAAACACTAAAGCTGCAGCATTTTCATTATGCAATTTGTTACACTGACTTGTTGCATACTGAATGATGTGACTCTTACTGTGAGAACATAACATAGACATGTATCTTGTATTCTGCTTTGTGGAGTAAACACACAATTCTAAGATCAATGGGTAGGTGTAACCCAATTCCAATGACCAGTAATCCATAACTGGTTCAACGAAGTCCATGGTTTGTGCTATCTTGACTGTGGGAAGCACAAATAAAAGATCCCTTGCTGCTAATTGGAAAGAGTAGCCCATGAAGTGGCGACAGCAGGTTTCCTCTCAAAATCTGTGTGTTCCTTAACCATATGTCTGACGCCATATAACCCTAAATTTAATGTGTTGAGTGCATTGTTAAATAAAACATTTCTTTCTTTCTTTTTCTATTCTGATTTAATTATATGCTAGGACAGGATGTAGCCCAGTGGTAAAGTGCTCGCTTGATGTTCAGTCTGGGATCGATCCCCATCAATAGGCCCATTGGGCTTTTTCTCGTCCCAGCCGGGGCATCATAATTGATATATCAAAGGTCATGGTATGTGCTGTCTTGTTTATAGGATGGTGCATAAAAAAAGAGCTCTTGCTACTAATGGAAAAATTAAGTGGGTTTCCTCTCCAAGACTATTTGTTAAAATTACAAAATATTTTACATTCAATAGCCGACAATTGCTACATCAATGTGCTTTAGTGATGTCATTAAACAAAAACAAACTTTACTTAATGATAAGCTAGGTAAGTACTATATGGTAACATTATCATTCAATTTACATCTTTATACAATGACTTTATAATGTACTGAGTCCCAAATTTATGAGAGAAACAATTCCATAGCATGTAAAAGAGACCAAATATCAGGAAATGAGTTCCTCCACGAGGTACTCAAGCATGAGCGGAGTTTGCTACACTTGGGTCCGTTCACAGAACTCAAGTACCCATACAAGGAAGCATACTCTCATTTAATTATATTTTGTACGTCATTTTGCCATGTGCTTATCACCGGTTACATTATAGGGCTATGAGACCGTGGAATGCAATACAATGGCATGATTTGACATTCATGTTCAGTGCTGGAATTAAGAAGCATAATGCTATTTTACTTTATTACTTATTCTCATCATCATCTAGTAAAGTGTCGGGTACTTGGGTCTGGGTCGTGTTTGATTCTCGAGTCTGATATTTTGGACTCGTGGAGGCCCTACAGGAAATATTTTACTTTACAGATAATACTTACTACATGTAGTCTCGGAAACTCTCTCTCCATTTCTCCTCGTTAGCAAATGTATAAACGTGGACCACAAAGGTCATGATGACAAATGAAAATGCCAAACATGCAAAAATACCTGAAAGAGAAGAAGAATGTTTATTGTTAATACAAGATCAAGTCAGTCATCTTTCCTCCATCGTCACAGACAATTCTGACAGCAAAACCTTATTTAATTTTAGTACAGCAAATACACCATATAAATCTCCCCTCTCCTCCCCTCCCCACACACACAAGAGAGGTTGTGTACCCCCTCCAGATAACACTCTGACAGTAACAATATTAGCTGTGGATCGCAGTCAGTGTGTATGTGTAACTATATGTAGTAGTGTTGGTATAAAGTGCTTCTACTGGCAGTAGCTAGCAGGAATTTCCTATTTAGTTCAGTTGGTAGAGTCTGTGGTTCAAATCCCCTCATACTGGATGTGTTTTTAACACAAGAATACAATTATACTTAAGTGAGGATCAGTAAAAATTCAACTGCCCATGGCCCACAGTTCCAGAATGTTTTTTTCATTTTAACTTATTTTCGTGCTTATATTCGATTAAGGTTCAAGCATGCTGGCCTGGGCACACACAAACACATGAGCTATCTGGGGTGTCTGTCCAGGACAGTGGGTTAGTTGTTAGTTGGTTAGTGGTTAGTGAGAAAGTAGAGGGTGTAGTGGCCATACACCTCCTCGCTCTGGGTTGGAGCCGGTACCGGGCTGCAAACCCTGTACCTACCAGCCTGTAGTCCGATTGCTTATCTGTGCTGGTGCTCCAGGAAGTAGCTTCACTTGAGGGGGGAGTATGTAGTAGTGTTGGTATAAAGTGTTCCTCCTGTAGTAGTTAGTGAGAATTTCCCTATTAGCTCAGTTGGTAGAGCACTGGATTGAGTTCTTAAGGGCTCAATGGGTAAATGTAAGGCCACTACACCCTCTTCTCTCTCACTAACCATTAACTATTAACAAATAACCCATTGTCCTGGACAGACAGCCCAGATAGTTAATGTGTGTGCCCAGGACAGCATGCTTAAACCATAATTGGATATAAGCACGAAAATAAGTTGAAATGAAATGAGCGCTGGATTCTCGTACAGAGAGTCCATGGATCAAATCCCCTAACTGGAGGTTAATTTTTCTGTTACATATAAATGTACTTACCTAGTCTCAGAATTGTTTCTCGTATTTTCGAGGTAGCTTTGGCACTAACGGACATTGGGACATCCTTCCTTATCTTAATTAACGTCATCAAACCTGAAATGGATACAGTTTTTTATTTTAATCTCCTCTTTATCATTTATGCAGGAGGATATAATTTTAATAATAAATTGTGCAAATAAAACAAATAGTCACATTTTGATATTCTTGAAGACTATGGAAAAACTGCAAATGCAAGCTTGTAGGTTCTGGGTTCTCATATCCCAATATTAGTTCAAATACTTCTGTCATTGCTTACAGAGGATTCATCATGAATGTTTTTTTAATATGAAAATACAACACAAGTCTATATTAACTGGTATTTGTTGAGGCCTTGCCTAGAAAAATACCGATTAACTAGACGAGGTTGATATTTTACCACATTAAAAAACATGAGTAGCAAATTCTATTTATCATATAACACTTCTGAAATAACATTTTCATTTGACATTTAGTAAATCAAAGTTCTGAAGTTTCCTCACCAATAATATGATGTCACACACTTTAACTAAATTTCATTAAAACATTACGCTCAGGTATACAAGTCTTGTTGGCTGTAAACAAATGACTCATTGACAGCAAAACATTATTAACCAGGTTAATAATGGTAAATATCAAATGGGTTTATGATGTGGATATTATGGGTAAGTTACAGGATAAATAATTGTATCTTCAATACCGGTATATATCAGTGATAGCAAGGACCTGTTACTAAAAGGGGTGAGTAAAAGAATCGTTCAAATGTATCCATGTGGGACAGGGTTATTCCACCCGAGGGTACATAATTTGTTGTCAGGGATGAGGCTTGTCGATTCCCTGACATCATATTATGTACCCTCGGGTGGAATAGCCCTGTCCCACTTAGATACATAATGGAGGATTATTTTTCTCCCATCTAGTACCGGTAGATGAAAAACAAGCATTTTGGAAAAACGTGAAAAACATACTTTTTTTTATCTTAAAGTAAAATAATCATAACCATTGAAAAGATTGTACCTAAAAATGGTTTATAGTAAAAGTATAAACAAAACATGATAGTATAAAATATAATGACAGCAGGTTTCCTTGTTTTTATGAAATATAACAAGCATTTCATGCATTATTTTGTTATTTATGTGACATCACCCAAAATTAACATCAACTCAAATAGTAGAAGTCACATGGTCATGCAAGACCGATTTATTCCGCATGGGCCCACATCATGGAATACGCCTGTCTTGCATGGCTAGAG
>JAECMU010290512.1:0-11464 GCA_016106625.1 Dracogyra subfuscus | reverse complement strand
TAAATCCTTCATCTTTTGTGCACCCTGTTCAATAGTCTGGAAATGTTTCAATCTCTGCGCCTTCGCACTTTGCATTTTGTTCTGGATTGTCGTATTTGCTGCGTCTTCTTCATCTAACTGGGCAGCCCTGGCATCCAGTCTGGCCTGAGATTTCTGAACTTTAATTTGCTGCAAATAAAGAAACGTAAACATTTATTAACTAAATTATATATTGTACAATGTATTAAGTATCAAATGTTTAAAGTTGCTCACCCTAGTTAATAAAGCGAAACTGTGAAAGACTTTTCATCCTGTAACCACCATTTCTATTGACAGAACATGATGACAGATAAAGCAAAGTCATATCCATATAGTAGCAGGATATGACTTTTTATCACATAATATCTTACATTTTCAGTACAATCAAAGTATGTGATATTTTGCTTGATCACATACTTTAAGAATTTAATAACTTTGCAAATTAGATGTAAATTAATCGAGGTTACGACACTAGGTTTATTGACATTTAAGCAAATGTACTTTGGTGACACTCCATAACTGACGTATACATTCATATTCCTTAAATAAAAACATTTCAATGGCAATTTGACAATGAATGCTGTCCAGCGTTAAGAAAACAAAAAACGTTAGGCCCTAATTTGTTTTGATGTAAGGACATCCAAAATGATGTCATTCGAGTTTGACGTCATTTCCATTAAAAAATACACCGCGCCACATATTCTTACGTCATGTGAATATGTAGTAATGGCTGACTGGAATTAAAGTTGCGTGTACAGTTTACAAAAACACGTTATATAAAGCTTGAGATTATATGATAAAGAGATTATTACCCTCGTGTATTTCGGTATCGTCAGTATCATATATTAGGAATAAAAATAATGTATTATGCTCGCCAGAGGCTCGCATAATACAATTTTTATTCCTAATATATGATATTGACGATACCGAAAAACACTCTGGTAATAACCTCTATTGATGTCACTCATGTAACGTCACACACATACATGTAGCTACATTACAAAATTGTGCGTTTGACCTATAGGACATCATACAATGTGGATGAAATAACAGAAATAATAGCTTTTCCCCTTAATGTTTATGGTCTGCAGGATAAAAATAAAACTACTTTAGTTAATGACATAAAATATTTGCTTTATCCTGTTCAGGCCAAATGTGAAATTTCGAATTCTTACCTTCACAGGATAAAGATAATAACTACATGAAGTTAATAATGTCGGATATTTGCTTTATCCAGTTCATGCTGAATGAGAAATTTCTTACCTTCACAGAATAAAGCCACTATCAAACGTCATTAACTAGTAATTCTCTATAAATTACAGTAAGTACAGTACAGTACAGTAAGTACAGTAAAGTACAGTAAGTGCAAGCCTCTGTTTGTTCGTCAGAGAAAGGCTCAAATTCTATGTTATTACTAGTTAACCTTTCTTCTCCTATGATGTTGCCTTTATTTTAAACATACAGTGAAACCCTCTAAACTGGACACTAACGGGATCAAGTAAAATATCTAGGTATCCAGTCTAGAGATATTTTAAAATGGACCATCTGGTTTTGAGATGTATCACTGTACCAAGGATGAAGCACATCTAAAAATGAAAATAAATACTCCCAGTCAGGGCTGAATTTAGACCTAGGCTTCCTGGGGCAGAATCTCAACATAGAAATCAAATTACATGACAAATAAAAAATAAAAAATAATTGTATAATTATTAAAAGAAATCCTTAGTCTGGAGGCCCCTCTGGCATAGGGGTCCAGGGGCAATTGCCCCCTTTGTCCACTTATAAATCCTTAAATCCATCTCTGCTCCCAGTCCATTTAATGCAGCCTTCTATATTAACTTTTCCATCTACGGTCAATGACAGTCACTTTTAATACCCTTGTTTTTGCTTTGTATACAATACATAAAATATATCCAACATACATTTTTTTTTAATGATATATTTGACAAAAGGTACTTTTTATTTCTTTTATCTTTTACAACTTAAACTGAATTTACAAACGTCAATTTACAAAGCACAAGACCCCACTAACCTGTCTTCTTTCGACCGTGTTGGCGATTTCCTTGTCTCTCTGAGCCTCGAGAGCCTCCCGCTGCTCCCTCCTCTGTCTCATGGCCTTGATCCTCTGCTCCTCTATCTCCATCTCCCTCTTCTGGTTCTCCTCAATGCGGGCCCGCAGCTCGCGGCTGATGTTCTTCTTGGCCTCTCGCGCTTGCAGGATGGCGTTCTTCTCGCCCATCTGTCGTTCACGCTCCAGGGCCAGCTGGTGGAGGATTCGCTCGTGATGCTGGTCCTGCATGGCCTGCTTCATATGCTCAGTCTCAGATGTGCGGTTCTCCCACTCCGTCTGACGTTCAATGATCTTCTGCCGCCTGCAGTAGTAGTATTTAAAATGTTAAATTAATAATAATGTAAAGTGAACATTATTATTTTAAAGGTTAATTTTATAATAACATGAAATTAAAACAAAATAAAACAATTATATTTTGCCAAGTTGTAGTCAAATATCAGAAGATGACATTATATGTATATTTTCTTTGCCATAAAGGCTATTTTACTTTCACAAAAGTAATTAAAAATCCTACATTAAAATCCTTTTGGGCTAAAAGAAAAGCAATCCTAGACTGTAGCAGAGTACTGATATGTTGAAAATGATCACGAATGAAGTCAGGTAATGTCATGCTTTGTTTTAATAAAGTTTGGAACTTTTAATATATGGTAGGAGGTCTGTATTTTGCAAGATTATTTGGAGCACTTATGCTAAAGCAAAAGTATAGGGAGTAACACTTTTTATTTATTATTGGGAATACAAGATAGCTAGTATACAGTAAAATAGATATAAACCATCTGACCATGTATGGATCGTAGTTAATAATTTTATTATAAAATTAACCATTATGACTACATGGGAGAAACAGAGATAACTGTTAATAATAGTTTATTTATTTAAAAGATGTATAAATATAAGGTTCATGTAAAGATACTGTAGACCCACCAGGCATAAATATTATTTAATGATGCATTTAACACATTCTATTTACGGTTATATGGTGTCAGACATATAAATAAAGACCACATAGATTTTGAGAGGAAACCCACTGTCGCCACTTCATAGGCTACTCTTTCCGATTAGCAGCAAGGGATCTTTGATTTGCACTTCCCACAGGTAGGATAGCACAAGCCATGGCCTTTGTTAAACCAGTTATGGATCACTGGTCAGTGCAAGTGGTTTACACATACCCATTGAGCCTTGTGGAGCACTAACTCAGGGTTTGGAGTCGGTATAGGGATTGAAAATTGCATGCCTCAACTGGGATCCAAACCCAGTACCTACCAGCCTGTAGACCGATTGCTTAACCACAACACCACTGAGGCCGGTTCACCAGGCATAAATGATATACATATGATGCCTGCTGCTAACCTTGATATGATCAGTTCTGGGAAATCACTTTTTCGTGCATTAAAAAAACAATCAAATAAAATACATGTACCAACAACATTATGCTTGACACTTCTTTTATACCAATAAGTGGTTTCTTTCATTATTATTTTCAATATATATTTTTAAAGATATATCGATGTAATTTTTTGAGATTATTCTCTGCTGTATTCAAATAAATGTATATCTTAGGATAGAGCTAAAAACATCAATAGTGCACCCAATATTAATCTCTATAAATAAATTATCCAGATATACAAAACTTACTTAAAGCAAACATAAATACCTGTATTCCCTGCGTGCCTCTTCAGGAGTGATGGAATCCACACGGTAACCTAGTGATCCAGCCACACCACCCCCAGAATCTCGTTGGACATCACCTGAAACCGGCGGTGGTTTAGGCTTCTTGAAAAGCAGCTCTACGGAGTTAGAATAGTCATGCTTGGCAAACTGATCTACATATCTGAAGGCTGAGCTCGGCCATTCCACTGAAGAAACAGAACAAAATACATTAACAACATCAACATAGGACAAACAGGAGGCAATTGTTTCCCCTTTTTTTATTATATAACATTTAGTGAAATATCTTAAAATATTCATGAAATAAAAGTGTTATCAGTCACTCAGTGACGATAACACATTCTAGAGTGAAAATGTCACTATTTCACTCTAAAATGTGTTATCTTCACTGTAGAAAGTGTTATTTTCATGGGAACTATTTTGCTGCTGGCATTTTAAAAATAAAGGTAAATTGAAAAAAGTTATATAATAAAGAGAAAATATAATGTGTTTTGGTCAAATATGATTTATGTCTCATTTCATAAAGTTTGCAATCATAGCACACTTGTTACACAAGCACAATATGATTGCAAACCTCACTCGATGAGATATAAATCATATTTGAGAAAAGACATGAAATATCCTCTATAATATATACCCAGAACCCACAAATAAAAGTTTATTTAAAAGACGCATTACATAAGGTTACAATAATTATGCCATAGACCAACCAAGCATAAAATGATATAAGTATGGTATACAGTAAAACCTCAAAATCAGACCTTCTGTAAACTGGAAATTCCTCAAAACTGGACATTTTTCATGGTCCATTTTTAAATATTTATACAGAAGAGAACAGGCTTGGCATCATACTTTTGTAATACTTTACAAAACATATGAGAAAAATACAGCATTCTGCTTCTCACTGTTAAAATGGAAAATAATACATGTTTGGTGTGATGTAAACGGCAAGTGACATTCAGTGGTAACAGTATTAATGCAGATCAAATATTTAACTGACTAAAGAGTACCAGTAAGTTCCAATGAAATTTCAAGAATCTAAGCACTTGTACAAATAGTCTGCACTACATTACATGACTTTGCCCTTCAAGCATCTTGACCAATGCTATTTACTAACAGAAAGGTAAAGAATGTGGGCCAAATCTACAAAGCTGGGCTATTTGTTGTTCTTTTCTTAAATATGAATACCCACATACATTTTTAATGCTTGTGTTTATTAAAACATACAAAATATCTTCTTTATACAGCCCTATCTTGTTACGATGATGTGTTTTATAGGTCTTATAATCCTTCCCTTCTCATGTGAGTGCTCGGCTACTGAGCTATATTCTACACCTATTTATTGCCAGCCTACAATCTTTTCTCTTTTTTTTCTCCCACTGCCCCCTTTTCTTTCTATCCTTTGAATTCCATCTCATTTCTTCCCGATCTCTCCAACTGCAACAGGTGCTTGTCTCGTGTGGCTGTCTGTGCCACACACCTGCCATTCCCGTCAGCTTTTTAGCTGTGGGCTTAGTCTGATTACAATCTAGACATTGCATTGATTAAAACAATATATATATATTGTCCAACAATTACATAATGAAATCTTACCACTGCCATTGAGCATGCGTTGATCTCTAGCCTCCAGTGGGGCCTGCAGAGCAGTTTCCCTGAACGGTCCATGTCGGCTCTTTTTTTCGGCCTTCGTCGGACTGGGATCCCTGTTCCAGTACCTCCATGGTGGCCGTCTGCCTACACCATGTGACCTGTGGAATAGCAGACTTGAATCTGTGTTTACTCCTGTGCTCGTGACATCATACCTCCTCCTAAAATCTTCTTCCACATCGGCGTCATCATTTGCCGACGAGATCATCTCTCCATCCTCGTAGTCCAAGTCTTGAACATTAATATCATCGGCATTGTTGGCATTGTAATTCAGTTCTTGTTTCAGCAGTTCAGCCTCGTTGAACGTGACCGATTTCTTCAGCGAATTCTCCAGCTGTTTTTCCCGTTTCTTCAGCAGCTTCTTGCCCGGCTTGACTTTCTCGTTCTCCCTCTCATCCAGAAACAGTTTGTGTTCCATCAGCTGGGACGTGACTTTTTCGTCCAGCTCCTTCTGGGTTATGTTCGTTCCTGGAATGACGGCATTCACGTCCTCGCTTTTCACCGCCGACTTCACCACTTTGCTTGGTTTGCTGTACTGATAATTACACATGACTGGTCGAGGGTAGAAAGGTGCGTACGGAGTGCAGTGATACAGGCTGTTTACGAAGACTGGGTCCGAATCCATCACAACTGTTGCAGCTCGTGGGTAGATGGCAGGGGAAGCGACTGCACCCGAGGTGGGGTAACCCGTGAGGTTCTCCGAGGGATAGTCCCCCTGGTTCTGAAGTGTTTCCCTGGCTTCGCGTGGCATCTTCAACTCCAGTGCGAGTCTCTCGTAGACTGGCTCTGGAATCCAAAGAGCCACATCCAAAGGCACTGTTTCTGTTTTCCCATCACTGAACGTAACGGTTATCGTTTGGTCGTTGGGACCTGAAGGTTAGAAAAATTAATAAAATTTAGTATAATTATGGAAAATCTCATTGTTGTTAATCAATTATGACATTGTGTATAAACCAATCCCAACTCAGTTTAAGGATATAGGAGCCTATTAGTTCACTGTGATTACTTCAGCAATGTTACGACATCCTCGCATGTCAGTTTACATTCCACTATGAGATCAAATTTTTTTAGGAAACGTATTTGATAATTTTTGTCTAAAATAACTAATAAAACACAGACTGTATACGGTAAGATATCTCTACAAGTTTAGGATTGGCTTACACTCCATTTAAACTGGCTTCAGTGGGGATTGACATGATGTGCCAGTATACACAGAGTGATGGATTAGGCAGGTTTCACCCAAGTTACTGTCACTGAATGGGACTCCATGATTATGCCAGTTTAAACAGACATCCTCATTACACAGGTGCCAGCTTGGACAGTTTTATTGACAAACATATAGCAGGGCTCTTTAAGTTGACCAAATTAACATCGCTGTGCACTTTCAAAGAAAAGTCACAAAAAATCTCCAAAACATGCATTTCGTCTTTAGTTTATACATGTACACTGTTTAGCTAAAGTTTGTTTTGTTTAATGACACCACTAGAGCACATTAATCAAGTAATCATCATGCTAATGGATGTCTTCAGAGGAAAGCTGTTAATTTTGTTTTCCATTCAACAGCAAGGGATCATAAAATACACTTTTCTGCAGACAGCATAACACATACCATGTTCTTTTATATATACTGGTAGGACATTGGGACAGAAAGAAAAAAAACAGTATTCAATGCATCCACTGAGGAAGTGTGATCATTTGACCAAAAACACCTCAGGTAATCGCTAAATGCCACCCGTGTACACTGTTTAGTGTCACTGTCAGTGCTATAATTTAAAATCAATTCCTCTCACCTTCATTTATGCGTTTCTCGTGGCCATCGATGACAATCCCAGGCCCATACCGCTCTCCTTCAGGCTCCCACGGAGCTAGAACCCTATCACCGGTGAGAATTGTGTGTCGCTTAGCATCAAGAAAGTCTATAATGTCCCACACATATGTGTCTTGGTATGTGGTTTCCTTGTACTTCCCATGCTTATTTGGACCAAAGGCTACAAGAAACTTGTCTGATAAGATCTGCAAAAGAAAACTTACATACTGTAGATACTACAATAAAGTTTCAAATGATGTCTTGTATTGTGTAGTTTTATTGGGGACAGAGGCATATAGTGATGGAATGTACAAAATATATACATCAGAAAAGGGGTAGAAATAAAATAAGAAATAATAATTGCATGTACTTTATGACACCCATCAACCATAAACTTTAAAGAATAGATCTACAGTCTTCGCCATGAAAGGCGAGCGATCGCTCGCACTCGCCTCTGCACACGCCTCAAATGTTTAAGACGAGCGGCGTATCGATCGCCTTAAATTTTAGCTATGATTTTTTTGTTATTAAATTGAAGTTAGAAAAACATACTCGCAAGTACTTATTCACCTGAACTACGTATGAAAATCAGACTGAACAAAGGTCTCAGAAATGTATGCACAATAGCGATGGATAACGTAATGTTATATATAGTATAATACATGGTACATTTGTACAAACATATTTAATAAGAAGAGCGATTGCTCGCCTGGCTCAATTAAGGAGAGCGATCTACAGCTCGCCTTGATTTTACTCATGGCGAAGACTGGATCTACATAACATACATGTAAATATTATAAATATGAAATTATGCTACAACAGCTTGCTCTGCACGTTAAACCCTATGACCTGACTCATAAAAACTACTTGCTTCATCTTTATAACATAAATAATAATAAATAGAGAACAATATAACCGGTACACCAACCTGACTTTGAACATTTCCCAGATAAAAGTAACCATTATCCATTCTTCTTGCCATAACTTTCTTCCCCACCAGCAGAGCACCAGCACCAGGAGAAAACTCCATCTCATCATTCAGTGCATCCTGGGCCTTCAGCCACGACTTGGCTGGCCTGTACCGGCTCCAGTACGTAGGATAGTAGTACCGGGATGGGCACATCGGTGGCCACCAGGGTGGGGGGTGAAGCCAGTGACTCAGCGATGCAGTTCTCGGTGCCAGGATGTACTCTGTCTCGGGATCAATAGCGAGCGTAGTGGCAACACTGCACATCTTAACGTCCGGTTTCCGTATAACATTTTCAACAGTCCTAATGACCCTCCCCGCCCCATGGTCAGATCTGTATACTGGCGTGATCTTCTCAACGCAGCCATGAGTTGTAAATGTTACAATATGAAATGACCCGTAACTCTCGATGGCCAGATCTTCGAGAAATTCTGTTGCTGCTTCGTCGGCTTTTTCGTGTGCGAGATAGATGCAGTGGATGGGCCGGCTGTCAACCACAGTGGCCACATTGTCCAGTATGTCTTCAGGATGCTGGTCGGGCAAACCGTCGGTGATCAGATACACAGCCCGACAGTGGGGGTCACTCAGTGCGGTCAGCAAGGCATCTTGGGTGTTCGTGCCGGTGGTGGCCGACAGTTTGTTGATCCATTCTACAGCAACCGTGACCGTCTCAGGTGTGCACTTCACCAACTTGTCAGCCCACTGCGTCACTTCAGAATTAAACTCAATGATGTTGAACGTCGTGTCTCCTCTCTGGGCGTGGTTCATGAGAGTTTCTATCAGTTGCTCCTTTATGACGTGCAGACAGCGGTACATGCTTCCCGATGTGTCCACACAGAATGTGACGTCTCTCTCCAGTACCTCACCCAACAGATTTGGCAGTGGTGCCTGCACAGGGGGTACTGGTTCTGTATATTCTGAGGTCTCCATAGTTGTCTGTAAAGATAATAAGCAACCTAAAGGTATTAAATTATGGACTAAATACTCAAATATTTTTAAATATAAACATTTTGGGTAATGATAACTTAGATATGGCATACAATTATTGTAATATTACAAAAACAAAATAATAGTAAAATAAAATATTTTGCAAATTTTGTTTTAATTAACCAGTAAATATTAGAGATTCAGTAACCATGCCACTAGTCCGAACAGACGTAGAAAGTGTGGAGGTTACATCATCCTATATATACATGTACATGTAGCTGGCCATATTCAAAACTAGTGGTGCCATGTTTCAACCATTTTACAACCAAAATAGTTCAACAAATGGACACACAAACCAAAAATTTATAACATACAGTCAGGGCTTTAGATCTCACTAATTTGGGCACAACGGGGACTTTTTTTTTCTAAGCACAGGAAGGTCATTTTAGGCCAATACTATCATTATAACAGCTACTGGAGAGTTGTCAATATTCAGAAATGCATTTCTAGCTGTTTTAATGAAAATAAACTTAATATTTCAGTGGTTTTGAGGTGAGATATTTTGAGGTCAGTATGTTTATACTTAATATGGGCATGATTATTTTGGGATCTGTATTTTGGGCACAACGTTTATCGCCTCGACTTTAATGCAATCTAAAGCCCTGACAGTACTCACTAAATCCTGAAATAATTGCTTCATTATATTAACAAGATACAACCGTCAAACATTTCCCCGCCATTTTAAATTTGCTAAATGGAGGGAAGCAACTCACCCTGCACATTAAGAAAAATATTGACTTAATGTGACCCTGGCACTATCATACCACCCGTTTCTATAATAGTTTTCATCCCAGTGCCAGCTCCAACACTGGATGTGTACCAGTAGGCTCACTGGGGTGATGCAAGGTCTAACTGATACAGTAAACCAATTTAATTTTAAAGTGTATCAATCCAAAAGAAGGAAAGAAATATTTATTTACTGACACACTCAACACACCCAACTTATGACTATATGGCACCAGACATATGGTCAAGGACCACACAGGTACTGAGAGAGAAAACCCGCTGTCACCACTTCATGGCCTACTTTTTTCGATTAGCAGCAAGGGATCTTTTATATGCACCATCATACAGACAGGATAGTACATACCACGGCCTTTGTTACACCAGTTGTGGAGCACTGGCTGGAACGAGAAATAGCTCAATGGGTCCACCAAAGGTGATCGATCCTAGACTGACCGTGCATCAAGCAAACATTTTACCACTGGATATTAACCCATGTCACAATTTGTATTATACACAATACATACATGTGCTTCCTGAAGCTACCTTGAACAGTTAATGGATTTAGTCACATTGAAATAATAAACATATATTGTCGAGTAATCAATAGTTGTGCACATCAATAATCGTGCACATCACATTTTTTGTAAAGCTTGCGATCATGAGTAAACATTTATCAACAAATTATAACACAACACTTCCTGGTCCGTTAAAAGTTAGTTTTCTCCAATGTCAAATATAATGGTTCGGAAATAGAAATTGCCAAATATGTAAATAGAATGGAGTTTGCGACTATTCATTACAATTTACGTTGCACACTAAAGACGGATATATTTAAAAACTTGCTTTGAAAAATACATTTAGCAGTAGGGCAGTGACCCCAGTATTCGACCAGTGTATTTATTTAATTACCATACTTGTTTAAACTGAATATTAGATTTTCACAACGTATTTTGAACATATGCAACATGGTGAACAGTCTTTCTTCCAGAAACTCAATAGCAGACGATAACCATGTGAATGAACATAAGTTAGCGTAGAGCAAGCATTTAAAAAAAATTCATAATGTAAAACAAAATTGGTGCAAACATATGCAAATGGACCTCAATTAATGAAACAAAAATAATAATACTCATTTGATGTTAAGAATTCTTGTGCGAACAATTGTAAACATATCACGTGACCAGTTACTGCAAAGGCATGTGTTCGATATTTTGCTGAAATGTGACCCCACTTAGCTAAAGTCAGAATTGTTTGTTTCAATGTATTTCTTAAATACTATCGTTTCCTATATATTTATCCTTAACTGTAGTCCAAATTTCATCAGTTGGGCCATTTCACGTCACGTAAGTTACAGTTTGGAGATAAAAATTACAAATCAAATCAGTCCAGCTTCTATAAGAATAGAGTCTTTGACTCTTTCTGTTGTTGTGATGGAACCTTAATAAATAAAGGTTATTTTTTTGTATCAAATACTGGGGGAGAATACTTTTGTTTAGTGTAAGCTGGTTTTAGTTAGTGTCACGTAAGTTACATCAGAGAATTGAAATTTCTTAATTAATGTTGTAGAATCCAA
>JAECMU010290404.1:0-10901 GCA_016106625.1 Dracogyra subfuscus | reverse complement strand
TATTGTAAGAAATTTGTATGAAACAGTTTTAGGTCTCAGGTTGCTAATGACCAGGGTGAAAATAGCCATTTTATTTTGTTTTTTCTCGACGGAGAGAAGATGTGCATGGCTGTTTTTCCGTGGTTAGTATGAACAAAAATAAAGAGGAAAGAAGTTACAGTTACAGTAAAAATTATGCCTACAGAAAATAAAATATTTTACAGTTAGTTTGAATAAGAATAATAATGACGATGATGACAGTAATAGTAATAGTAACACAGTGAAACACTTAAACTGAACATCTACAGGACCAAGAAAAAGTATCTGTTTTCAGGGGCGTAGTGTGATCTGGGCCTGGGAGGGGGGGGTCGAATATGAACCAAGTGGACCCCTTTTCTATTGTTTTGGACCACTAGAAACTCCATATGCATAAACCTGTATGTTTTAGTTCTGAAAGTGGACCATTAATTTGCTTAATTTGGTTCTGTTCTGTAATGATATTTAAAAAGGGACCATGAAAAACATCAGGTTTTGAGGGAATTCAGGTTTACAGAGGGTCTGGTTTTGAGGGAATTCAGGTTTACAGAGGGTCCAGTTTTGAGGGAATTCAGGTTTACAGAGGGTCCAGTTTTGAGGGAATTCAGGTTTACAGAGGGTCCAGTTTTGAGGGAATTCAGGTTTACAGAGGGTCCAGTTTTGAGGGAATTCAGGTTTACGGAGGGTCCAGTTTTGAGAGGTTTCACTGTAGTATTAATAATAATAATAATAATAATATTAATAAAAATAAATAGCTGTTGTTGACATGGTTACACAATCCTAAACATATGGACTCAATTATCTGCTGATTTGGAAAGCATTCAGTTTCTATTACGGTATTTTAAATATTTTCTTGATGTACTTAATATGTTTCAAAATTATAACAGAGATACATGTAAGATGAGCAGTTTATAACTTAACCTGCATTTTCATTTCATTCACAAAGCATGTTATAAATTATGCATAGCAGTTCAATGGTCTCATAATTTTATTTTTAAAAACCTCAACAAATATAAAAAGCATGCTCTTATCACCTGATGGCTTATCTCCTTGCTGCTGCTGTCTCTGGCCTAAAGAAAACAAGAACAGATTAGAAATTATGAATGAATGAACAAACAAACAAACAAACAAATTAACAAATGAACAAACAAATGCACAAATAGATGAATGGATGGATGGATGGATGGGTTATTGGGTGGGTAGATGGATGGATGGATGAATGGATGGATGGATGAACCAATCAATCAATCAATACTTAATGACACCCAGCAAAAATACACTGGTTCACTTGCCCCCCCTGAGTATATACAGTCAAACCTCGTTACAACAACCACATTCGTCCCTGGTAATTTTGTTGTTAAATATCGAAGTTGTCATTATCGGTATATCAAAACTGCTATTATAAAAAAATTGTTTTGTTTAATGACTCCACTACAGAACATTGATTTATTAATCATCGGCTATTGGTTGTCGAACATTCTGTATTTAACATATAATCTTTAACACATAAAGGAAACCTGCTAAATTCTTTCATTAGTAGAAAGCACATACCACAACATTTCATATACCAGTCATGATGCACACTAGAATGAGAAATAGCCCAATGGGCCCATCAATGGGGATTGATCACAGACCATTATTAAATATATAATTATTAATCAAGACACATTCACTGTCAATCTAATCATTCCTTTGTGAATGACATCTATGATTAGTACCTACTTGGTTTATAAAATGCGGATTGTTTGAAAATGGAGTGGGACATAGCCCAGTGATAAAGAGCTCAGTTTAGGATTGATCCCCGTCGGTGGTCCCAATGGGCTATTCCTCATTCCAGGCAGTGCTTCACAACAAAGGCTGTAGTTGCTTTGCTGTTCATTGCAGTAATCGTGAGATGTACATGTAGGTTATGAAAAGGAGCTCAATCAAATTCCTAAGTTAATCTAATGTTGTAACAATCAACCTCAGAATAAAGGGAATACATGTGTTTTCCGATTTATTTAAACATTAAAGCTGTTAATTAATCCCTTATTTTAGTATTTGTCAACTGCACAACAGCTGATGGGGAATGGGATGTGGAGGTGGACAGCGAAAGAAGTTGAACGATAGGAGGAGCTGCCAGATCGGGAAGAAATGAGATGGAATTCAAAGGAGAGAAAGGAAAGGGGGCAGTGGGATAAAAAACAACAACAAACAAACAACAACAACAAAAGTGACAACAGTGACACTGGAGCATGCACACATGTTATTAGCTCTGTGTATGCAATCACATTATTGGCTGAGTGAGTATTCAAATATAAGTATTGCAGTTACTCTCGACTCACTAATATCGACTGTTCAAAAATGTGCCAAATTTCCTTCATTCAAAACGTGCACCCATTCTCTTTGGCTAAATTCCGGCCGCTTCTTCCAAATTTAAAAATCCATAGCACCCATACACCCACCCAACCTTCTACCGGCCCCGGCTGGACTGCTGGTGCTCCCTTGCACCTTCTAGTGCAGGTAGTCCTTCCTTCCATCACCCCTGACCTGACCTGAACTGAGTTTCAGAACAATTCAATCAAAACTCGAGGAGAAGAGTTTGTGAAGACTGCCCCAGAAGATCATTGTGCCAAGTTTTAGAACAATCCATTCAGGGCCAAAGTGGTGTATTTGAAAGGGTGGCAGGCATTTTCACTGATGTTTCGGAGGTAAGGGTGGAAGCATACTCCCCTGACCAATTTGTTTAAATCAGGTGTTCAAATAAGTCATCTGCAGTATTCTGTGCACAATAACAGGGACGGTTGCCAACATGTTCTACAATTATTTATTTTCACAGCTGCTCCTTAGTACAATTTTGTGCAGTAAACGATATGTAATTAAACAATAATTTGATAGAAAATAAGTTGCCTTCGTGCCTATTTTATGAAGGAAAAGTTTGCCTTAGTACCCCTCCAACTTGCCTTGGTGTCCCAATTTTTGTGCTTGACACGATGGCAACATTTGCCGTGCCCCCCAAAAGTTAAAATTCGATGCCTGCAACTGGAAACAAATTTAGGATGTTTATTGCTACCTGACCTGAAATTCTACCACCGGACTCAGTGGTGTCGTGGTTAGGCCATCGATCTACAGGCTGATAGGTACTGGGTTCGGATCCCAGTCAAGGCATTGGAATTTTAATCCAGATACCGACTCCAAACCTTGAGTGAGTGCTCCGCAAGGCTCAGTGGGTAGGTGTAAACCTCTTGCACCAACCAGTGATCCATAAATGGTTCAACAAAGGCCATGGTTTGTGCTATCCTGCCTGTGGGAAGCACAAATAAAAGATCCCTCGCTGCCTATCATAAAACAGTAGCCTGTGGCGACAGCAGGATTCCTCTAACAAAATTCAGAATAACCATATGTGTGACATCCAATAGCTGATGATAAGATCAAAAATCAATGTGATTTAGTGGGGTCGTTAAATAAAGCAAACTTTACCTCTTGTTGATGATCTAGTCATCGCAGTGTGTGAACTTATCTTTTGAATGTCGTCAGCATGCCGACGAGTTATGCGTCTGTCTGATGAAGCCATTAGCCTTCTGAAAGCTAATATTACTCAACCTGAAACAAACAAAGAAACAAAACACTAGAAATGTATCTAATCACATTACATTTTCATTGATCTTAGAAAGTTAAAGTTTCTTTTGTTTAACGACACCACTACAGCATGTTGATTAATTAAAACAAATTTCAAACATTTGGTAATTCTGACATGTAGTCATCAGAGGAAACCTGCTACATTTTTCCTAATGCAGCAAGAGATCTGTTGTATGTACCTTCCCATAGACAGGACAGCACATACCACAGCCAACTGTGGTCATTGATCTTGAAAACTTGTACACATTAACATTTACATGCAGGGTTTAAAATGTCATTTGTAAAATTGACAAATGTGAATAAAAGATGAATTTGGTAGAAATTAATATGCTATTAATGTAGAATAAACTGAGAAAAAATGTCATTTCGAATGGTCTAATTTATGTAAATTTATGAACTTAAGCGATCAGGACGTGAGTTCTATGTGGAAGGTATGTCATAATAACTGCCATTATGCCTCTAGGAAGCTAACACTACAATTTCTCAGTCTTTGATAAAGATCATATATTCTTTCTGTACTACATTTAAAAGGTTTGTAGTTAAAGATGATCTACGTTGGTGACACTTTCTCAGTCTTTGATAAAGATCATATATTCTTTCTGTACTACATTTAAAAGGTGTGTAGTTAAAGATGGTCTACGTAGGTGAGTGTATTACTTCAGGACAGCACTGATATACAATAACTTTTGTAACATTGTTTTTCCAAGACCAAAATGAAGAAATAAATTGCTAAAATGAAATACAAAAAAATATTTCATACTTGTGTATTTTGTCTCTTTCTGAGAAAACATTTCATAGTTATAATTATCAAATAACTCAATAACTTTTATGAATTTTTGTTTGTTTGTTTGTTTTCTTGTTTTGTTGTTTTTTGTTGTTTTTTGTTGGGTTTTTTACAATGATTTGACATCAAAAACTTTGCTCTGGAATAGATTAGATGACTGGTTTAGAAATAACAAAAATGCTAAATTATTCCTATGGATCAAATGAAACAATCCTCCCAAATAAGCAGACCTTCGTTTTGGACGGGCACGAGTGCAATCGACTCAGTCTGACGGGTGCGAAATAACGCGCCCCTAAATTGTACAAATCACGCTTGTATTTTTATTTATTTTTTATAAATCTTTTTAACTCTGCCATTTTAATTGTTTATTGAATCCAATCCACAACGCCACAAACCTTTCCATTCTGTTTAATGAACTTCCTAAAATACTCTTTCATAAATTGAAACATGATTGGTTGATTATCGTTACACTAAGCCAGTCAGCTATTTTGTCGATTTGACAGTCGAAAAAACTCGGTAATTTTGTTGTTCTGTAATTCTATTGATGTTACGAAAAAGCATGACAATCAATGTACAACTTTTAAAAGTGGAACATCAATCATTCTGTTATCGGCTACAATACCGAAAAAACAAGTGATGGAAAAGAAAGTGTCATCAAGGTATTTACGAATTGATTTATTATATTTTATATATTTTTTTGTTATTTTAGTTTTGCTTTGTACAAAAAAAAAGTCATTATATTTTACACTGTGTCGTCGTTTTGATCAGGTACAGAAAGATAATAGGTGCGTTGTGCAATAATTCTATGACATGTATAGTGTTTATACTTGTTGATATCACAGTAAACGCGTACACAAACAAGAAACTAATTTAGTAAAGCAGGTTTTATTTTCGTCACTAACATAGCGATGCACTCAAGATATTTCTACTTTCACGACACTGCCACGTGATTTATAGCCAAGGACTTTGACCTTTGTAGAGTCAAATTTCTAGCATGTGATCGTTTTTCGAGCACCTGAAACATCGGTACACCGATTTAATTTTAACTCGGTAATTCGATTTTACCGAGTGTAAAATGTGTATATTTTAAAATTAAATGTACATTAAGTTGTTTGTTTGTGTGGTTTTTTGTGTGTGTGTGTGTGTTGATGGGTTGCTAATAAATGGCGGTTAACTACAATACATCGATAATGAAAGTTAATCGTGTTTTAAAAAATATATATTTATAAAAATTGTAGTAAGATATATTTGGGTTGAAAACAATATGTGATGACATTCTCACTAGTAAGTATGATAATTTATGTCTTTTTTTTGTTATTTAAAAATAAAAAGAAAGACAATTTGCAGGTACATAAAATGTACCGTATATTCAATTCACAGGTTTGTGTCCATGAAGAAATCATATTCTGCGATGAAGACTAAAATTACTGTATTTGTTTTAAATGAAACAGAATAAGCACAAACAAATCAGTTTCAATTCTGTATTCATAAATAGTCAATAGATTATCATGATTAAAAGATAATGTAGATAGTAACATGATATGCATACAATAATAAGAAATTGATAAATGTTGTATTTCTTTTTCTAGTGTAAGACTGAAATATCCCATTCCTTCATCTTTGACAACAACCATCATAATTATTTTGATGGGTGTGATTTTTCCTCCTCTACATTTTGACTGGTGTGATTTCCACCCTCGTAAGAATTTTGAGGAGTGGCATTTTTAGCACTCCTGTGTTTTTCAAAAACAAAGGTCTGAATAAGTGGTTGTGAAAATAAAACTGGATCCTTCAGTGAAGAGTAGAAGCCATAACTATTATTAACAAACCAAAATGATGATTGGCAATTAATGTTAAGAAAAAATTATTACCTGGATAGGAGTGGAATTCAGAAAAACCCTCTGCCTCTACTATACAGATTATGTTCTGTCCTCTGTATCTCTAGGAATAGAAATAAAAAAATAAAATGATGTAACTATATATTTAATATACAAATATACAGCAAAAAAACCCCACTATAATACACATACCTGTAGAGAGTATTTGAAAGTGATATGGGGAGACTGTTAATTTGACGACATGTGGGGATAAAAATATACGTATTTGACAGCTTGAAACTGTTAGGAGGTAGGCCTGCATGCTGTGCTGGACTAATGAAAAAGTCTCCTTATTTCTATCACTAAAAGGGGCTTATAGGATGCATTAAAAATGTTATGGAATGATAAATTCCTGTTAAGAATTAGATAAATTTTAAAAACATTTATTTCATTTTTATTCTTATATATGTTACAGTCAATGTCTATAATCAGTCAATATGTATACTGACTGAAATTTCCAGTCAATATATATATTGACTGATTCACTCGGGCAATGTACATATTGACTGAAAATTTCAGTCAATACTAGTATATATATACTATATATACCTGACTTGAAACATTTACATCGGTTTGTCCGACATTGTTTGCCACTGGCTGTACAGTTGCATTTGGCATAGTCCTGACCACCGCACCTGGACTCACTCTGCACTGCCTGCCAACCTCACCGTCTCTAGACATGTCCTCAATGCTATGTAACTGCTGGGTGAACAAATAAAATTGTTTTTTGCTATAGCGTTACTTAAGGATCCCTGCGCGAACAGCTACTCAATACAGGTCATTTTCATCTCTGTCCACAATGACACCCATGATATTGCGAGGGTCACCTTTCCTACGATCAACAAAAGGAATTAACTTTTCCACGTCATCACACTGCAATATCTCATAGCGGCCAAGGATGTGATATTGATGAGGAGATTTACTCTTAGCAGAATAAGTTCTTCAAGTAAAGAGAAATACTCTGTCTTCGTCCATAATAATGACTTGTTGTCAGATTCTCCCTTCTTCACTAGTTGCTCAAGAAAGGAATCTTCCATCAAGTTAGCCATTGCAAGAGTTGACAGAGCAATGTTACATTATTGCTGTCCACTTTCTTTTATAGATCACTGACAACAATGTTTTGACATGCAACTCTCTGGTTTCTTATCTGTGTCCTTGTTTTGATCATAGGACTGGTTATGGTAGGTCTCTGCGGCCTTTTGTTTGACTATCTAAGAAGGAATCAACCTGTGGCTTCCAATCTGTTGTGTAAACGTATGTAAACCTTTGTTAACATCCAAAGGAATCAAACTGTGGCTTCCAATCTATCGTAAAACAAATGGAAATAGTATCTACATATCAACTAATTAACGGTCTCTAATCTGTTAAGATTATGTGATTAACTCAATAGATTAAATCAGTGAGTATAATTCATTTCAGTCAATCTGTTTATAAATCAGGCTACTTTTTCAGTCAATATGTATAATGACTGAAATTTTCAGTCAATATGTACATTGCCTGAGTGAATCAGTCAATATACGGTACACCCTGACTGAAAATTTCAGTCAATATACGTATTGACTGATTATATACATTGACTATAACATATATACACATAAATGCAGCCAGTTACGGACAATTTGTTCTATTTTGATTATACTTTTTAAATATATTTAGGTAATATTTTTGGAGTGAAGCATCGTACTTTTCAGCTTGATTTAGATGTAGTAACAATGTTGAATATCAATACTGAGAAATGCACAGGTTCAAAAATATTCCTGAACAAGTAAGAATATGTCCAGTATGTAATTACAAAAACATGTACAATAGAGAAGATGAATATACTTTTTTTGCCTGTTTGTCTAGATGCTAAAGAGACATTAGAGTTTATAATCTAAATAAAGTTTATTGTTCATTGGAAATAAGCAAACATTTTACTCTGTTATCACTAAAATACAACATTAAAACATTACTTACCTAAATGTATATACAGTTTATATTTGTGGCGAGAAAAGTTCCATGTAAATTTAAAAAAACTAAATTCTTTACAAATTACCATAAAACTGCATACCTGGTAGGTTAAATCTTCTTTTCTGATAGAGATTTTAAAGCAATTGATGGAACATCCAAGTTAACGCAAGTTAAACTGCATACCTGGTAGATTAAATCTTCTTTTCTGATAGAGGTTTTAAAGCAATTGATGGAACATCCAATTTAAAGCAAGTTAAACTGCATACCTGGTAGATTAAATCTTCTTTTCTGATAGAGGTTTTAAAGCAATTGATGGAACATCCAAGTTAACCCAAGTTAAACTGCATACCTGGTAGATTAAATCTTCTTTTCTGATAGAGGTTTTAAAGCAGTTGATGGAACATCCAAGTTAACCTGAACGACAAAATGACATAATCACTGTAAATCAGGGCACCATTTTAAGAAGCAATCTTTAGCTCTAAGATCCCTTTAGTGCATAGCTACCATATGTCCTTAAGGTGATCTTAGCGCTAAGATCGCTTAGTAAAACGGGGACCCAGGGCCGTATCTCTGCACAATGCAAAGTCAAATAAGTATTTACCAAAATAGCAGACGATTCCATGGATCTATATCTAGTGTCTTGTCTTTGGGAGGACAGCTAGTCAATCTCAAGGAAATCATTTACTGAAAATTTCATCCATCTGGCCTCAGATTACAGTTATCTTCCCATATGGTTGTCCAAAATCCAGAAATGTAACTGCGCAAGTAGTCCACTGTTTGACTTTATTTCATGGCACACAGCTATGAGGTGGCAACTATTTGACTGAAGTGACTGGGGAGAGCATGTAGTTTGTAAACATGTGTAACTTGTTGACATTGATTTTTTTTTTTTTGTTGGTTTGTTTAACGACGCACTCAACACATTTTAATTACGGTTATATCGGCATCGGACATATGGTTATGTCGAGAAAAAACCCCAGTGGTCAGCTGACGGGGATCGATCCTAGACCGACCACGCATCAGGCGGGCACTGTACCACTGGGCCACGCTGCCCGCTGTGTTGACATTGAAGACTTGTTTGTGGTAATTCCGGCCCATGCAAAAGTATAGTGCTTTTTGTGTAAAATGGGTGTACTCCGACCTGGTTTAGAGGGTGTGTCTGTTTAAACCAATATGTTGGGAGAAAGAGCCGAACAACAGGGGTTGTCCTTTTCAGGGTATTTGTACCCCAGGCAGGCAACGGTACATACAAAAATCCACGGGCCTGCTGATATTAATAAAAATGTTATAGCCACTAAAGCTATATAGAAACATATAGGGAAATTAATTGTGGTCTGAGGCCATCTTACATGGCCACAATGAGGACTGACGACCATTCCTAGACTAGTTTACTAAAGCATGCATAGTTCTGTCTTTAGTCTCTTTGTGATACTGCATTATCTTTTACTTCAGAGATAATACAAGTCAAGCTGCATGCCTAGGCTGTCTTCACCTGTGTATTAAAAATTAGTTTTAATCTGTATAATTTAATCATAATTTGTAAAAAAAATACATTTTTAATTATGGCCTGGTGCAAATAAAGTGTGACATTTCCAGCAATTTCAACAGAGAAATAGTATATATTTTGATGACAAAAATAAATTTTGTGGCCAAGATGTATACAAATAAAGTAGTGTCGGAAATAGAATAAAAATGATTTTCGTTGATTATTTCGTTCACATTGATCTTTAGTAACTCTCATCCTAATTTATCATTTAATTGTTTCAGCTGTCACCTATCTAAAAGTAGGTGTTTACTCTTGGAATTTAAAGAAAATATTTATCAAACAGGTTATTAGCACACTTTATTGAAAGAGACTATAGAAAGTATAGATCGATAGGTGTCAATGTCATTGCTGGTGTAAAATGAGAGGGGCCGCCCCGAAGGTTTCACCTGAAAACAAAGTTTTATTTCACAAATGTAAAATAATTAAGTTTGTTGCATTCCAGAATAAATTATTAATTGTAAATAACATATTTCTTTATTTAAAAAAATAAATATAAATACATTAAAAATTCACATAATCTTGAACCCGCATAATACAGGTATAACAAAACACACGTTCATCATGGTTCTTGATAGCTTTGCTCAAAAGTTACTTATGTTTATAAATATTTCGTTCTGGAGAAGAATAGGGGTAGACCTGTCATCAGTTATGACAGACGGGTTGTCTCAACGGTTAGGCCGGGCAGAAAAAATAAACTGAATAGTTTTGACAATGGCATTATACGAAGGGCAGTTTACACATTATATGAACGTAAGATACCACCAACTTGTGCGAAAATTAAAGAACAAATAAAAGACACAATTAATGTATCTCGAACAACCCTGATAGTAGCCTTAGTTGAAATGGGATTCAAGTACACCAAACGAGGAGATGACCGTGCAGTTTTCAGAGAGAAGTTCTCTATTCTGGTTGCACACCACCATTTATTTTCCAATGCATCTACATGCTAATATTGCCTCGGATTAAATTGTGTAAAAAATAGCATGATATCGCAAGGATTAAGTGACTACTAATTTTTGAACCTACAGTGACTTGTCAACTGGCATGTCAGGCATTGAATTTTAACTTTTGGGGGGCACGGCAAATGTTGCCTTCGTGTCAAGAACAAAAA
>JAECMU010290383.1:0-11310 GCA_016106625.1 Dracogyra subfuscus | reverse complement strand
CACTGTAGTAACACAGCTTAACATTTTAACTTGTGTTATAATTAATTTTTAATTCTTTGTTAATCAAACATGCCTGTTTTTTCCATCTGGAGATTTATTTATTTTTTGGTCCATAGAACATACATTGCAATAATGAAGTCTTGACTATATGATTTTGTTGTGTGTTGTAACAGCTGTTGAAGAAGAAGCAGACGATGAGCTTGAAGATGATGATGATGATAGCGTTGATGATGACGATGTCAGTGAGCATGACGACAGTGATCATGACACTGACATTGTGGACAGTGGCAGCGAAATGGAAGATGAACCACAGCTAAGGACGCTCGGCTCCAAGAAGTTATCACTACGCAAAGAGCAGAGTCTGAGAAAGAAAGGTCAGTTCTAGTGGGTATTGAAAACTGTAGGTCATGTCATTATTATGTGGTGAAACATCATCATCATCTTGTTTGGATTAAAAATAAACACTTGGTAATTGTCTGTAACAGTTTGTCATTCTGCTGTCCTTGTTTGTTTTTATTGCAATATAATAAGTCATCTCTTCTGTTCTATTTGTATTACAACGAAACTTGTTAATCGTATGAATGAACTTTGTTAACAATGTCTGTTGACTGCAGAAATGTTTGGTTGTGGTTTTGTTATATAAATATAAAAGATGTTAAATGATCAGGAAGCCCTTTTTGGACATAAAATAATTTGTGTTAAAATTAAATGTTTAGCATGTGATTTATAGTATTGTAAAGATGGCGTCTTCACGTTCAGATTCCTTCGCGATGGTGGAGAAGACGAGCTCGGTGAACCTGGACTACCTGGATAGCCAGGGCTGGACGGTCATCCACCACCTCGTCTGTCCACTCAGTCTCGGAACCTACGACAACGAACAAATGCTGTATGTGCTGGCTAAAGCTGGTGCGCTGTTGACTGTGAAAGACAATGCAGGTTTATCTCCCTTGAACCATGCCTTAATTCGGGGAGCTCCAAGAATTGCCAGGCAGCTACAAAAGTTGATGAATATAGAAGCAGAGAAGCATGTAAGTTGGGTTACATTGGCATTGTGATTGTTTTAAATGTACCCTTTCCAAGTAAAACTCTATTTAAACCCAGTGTTTTTATTCTGATGTCACCACAAGATATTAACATCACAATCACCACAAAACTGTTGTGTCTCAGTTACAGTCTGTCCAGTATTTACACACAATGTTTGGAAACAGCAGGCCATATATTACTTAATATTTCAATAGCTGCTACAGGGCAGCATTTCCTGTGGAATCAAGGAGATAGTTGAACAAAGAATCCTCTCCTCTCCTCTGTACATCCACTACACATTACCTAAATCAGGCCAAATATGCCACAACACTTGTCATGCCAGGAAGCTAGATTACTTGCTTTTATCCTTGTTACCTAATATTGCTGTATTTCATTGTGACTTGTTTTTCAGGAGAAGACAACATTTGTCTCATTTGAGGTGTCCGATGGGCTGGATTTCGGTGGCAGTAAAGTGGAGTTTAACTCTGATGCAGATAAGATGGTAGAAGAGTTGGACAAAGCCGTCATGGATGTAGAGGATAAAACAGAAACCACACTGAAAGCTGACAAATACTGTAACATCAGGAATATTGGGTGAGTTTAGATACCATTGGTAACACTGGGGTGAGATGTAACTCAGTCATAAAACACATGACTGAGGTTTGTACTCCACTGCACTATATGGACTTCAGGTTGGAGTGGCTGGGGGGTCCCTTAAAATGACAGTCAGTCTCCCACTACTGGTGCATCAAAGGTCAGCTATGTACTGTGCATGGCAAAATGCATATAACCCAAACCATGCTGGCTTATCATTAGAAGTGACAACTGCAAGAAAATGAATGAATGAAATTTTTAACGACACCCCAGCACAAAAAACAAATTGGCTATTGGGAGTCAAACTATGGTAATGCAAATAAATAAAGTGATGATCAACATCAATATAAAAATTCAAGGTTCAAACAAAAACAGTGTAAAGAACTGTACAAAAACAAAAATATCACAGAATTTTACGGATACTGAATTTTACTCAAAACTTCAATTTTGTGCTGTATTGGCCATTCTCAAAGAGAATGTTACACCCCTGCACCACGGTGTGGTTACAGCACGTGCAGGGGCTGCAAGAAAACTGAATGCTCTTAATTAAAGCTGCAAGGTGATATTACAGTGGATCCCTGCACGTGTAGGAGGTGCAGGCAACAAAAAGGCCGATCAACTGGCCAAAGCAGGCAGCTGCCTCACACAGCTGAACTCTTCCATATCATACAGTGAAGCCAAGATAATCCTAAAGCAAAAACTTGAATGTGATTGGAAGATGAGGAATGACGGTATTAACCAATTAGGCAGAAAAGAACTTTTAATCTTCCGTCTTCGCACTGGACATTGTGGCCTAAAGAAGCATCTGAAAAGGACAGGACTTGCAGAGGTGGCCCAATGTAAATGTGGTGCTCAAGAGCAAACATCGGAACACGTTTTACAAAACTGCCTGCACCTAGAAGAAATTCGACAGCAAGTTTGGAGGGAAGACATGTCCCTCAACACCAGACTGGGGACCTGTTGACAACCTCTGGAAGAGGGCAAACCTCATCACTACATCCAGTTTACTGATATGATGGCTGCAAAAAGATTGAAGCACATCTAGATCAGCTGTTGAATTTTGATGTTAGGCACCAAAATATTTTGAAGACTTGTTAAATATTCTTTACCTTTCCTATTAAGACAAAAGTAAAATAATGTTCTGCTTTGTATCCAAGTCAAGCACTAGAAGAGTTATTAAACGTTCATGGATTCATTAATTTATACAATTTTTTATTTTTAATTACCTATTAGCGGAGTGGCAAAAGTAACATCGATGATCAAGACAGACTTCGATCACTTTTCAGGGAATATTTTTTTATATATATAAATTTGTGCTAGTGACAATTAGTGATCAATTGAAAATACTTTTTAACATTTTAGAACTGTGTGGCAATCTTTGATATTTGATTAGCGATTTGTGACAAGATTTTGAACAAAATGTTCCCTGCTTTATAATATTTAAAGTAATTTTAAATTATATAAACATTCACTGGAATTTGTTCCAGTATTTTTATTTTGATATTGTTTGCTTGTTTCACACATGCTGATTGTTTGATGTGTTAATGTTTTCAGTGAGGTACTGCACGACAAGAAACAGAACATTCCATACAGTACCACCCTGTCCAAAGTGGACGTCAGCAGTGGTATTTATGGCATGTACAACTTCTACAAGATGCAGGTGAGTTTCTTATTGAATGAGTAGTCGATCTGATTGTTGTGGCGGTCCATGAAAACCTCTCGTTTCCTTTCACTTTAATTCTATTTCAAAAGTAGATCTGCATTCTGTATTTTAATTTTTTAAATATTAATTATCAGATTACAAAACAATTTGTTTTAAAGTTTGGCCTTGACAGCTGATGATGAATTTTTTTTATTGTTTACATGGTTTATTGAGTTTTTCTGCTACTCTTGATATTTATTTTATTATTTATTTTTCAGATTGTGGTACAAAAAGGGAAAGACATTTATGTTTTGTTTACAAGGTGGGGTCGTATTGGAGACCCAGGTCAGTTCCAACACACTCCATTCCAGAAAGCGGAAGAAGCAATCAAAGAGTTCTGTAAAATCTTCAGGTCAAAGACGGGCAATGACTGGAACCACTTAGATAGGTTAGTGGATAATTTTACATAGAGGAGATAATAATTTGACCTAAATGAGGTAGAAACATTGATGAGATAGTAATATTACCTAGATGAGGTGGTAGCTTCAGTAATATTACTTAGATGAGATAATAACTACAGTAATATTGCTTTGATGAAGTAGTAATATTGCCAAAGATGGGTGAAACTATTATTTAGACTGAGAGATAGGCTTTATTGATAACTTTTTATTTTCTTCCAGTTTTGAAAACCATCCCAAGAAGTACCGTTTGATTCCATATGAAGATAAACGGAAAAAAGCTCACAAAATTCAGTTTGAACTAAAGTCTGACCTTCCTTCAAAGCTGTCGATGTCTGTTCAGGATATTGTAAAAGAAATGGTAAGTGCTATTAATTAGACTTATAAATGTTTTCTAGTTTAGTACAAAGTTAAAACTGTAGGATTTCTGACTAATGTAGTAGACAGCTGTTCAATAGATTTGTGTTTGTTACAGAGTGGTGTTGAAATGCTCACAGCGTCTGTAAAGAAAGTAGGTCTCGATCCAGACTTCATGCCGTTCGGTCGCATTAAGAAACCAGCTCTCATTTCAGCAAGATTGCTGTTGCAAGAAATCGGGTATGTACTTAGTAAGATTTAAAATATTTAGTGATGTTAAAAATATTTTATACTGAAGTTTAATGGTAAACAGTTGTTAGAGGAAATTGGATGTGTACTTCTGTATGAATTGTGTTAGATTATGAAATTTAATAATGTATTTATTACTTCAGTATGTTGAAATATTCATTGTTGGTTTTGCATTAAATGTCTTCAAAGAATTGTCATCACCTTCTGCAAAACAATTATAGGTAGTGAATTTATGTTCAAGTATCTGTATAATATGAAAAAAACTTATCTTAAAGAAAACAGGTGTTTATGTGCACTTTATTTGACATCCAATAGTCAATATATTTTTGTGCTGTGTCATTCATGGTCATGTACAGTTGAATTTGCTATACAGGGCTCATCAAATGTTACTTCTGGATTTTTATCTTGAAACCTTCTGAAGTATTCTCAGAATAAATCTGATACAAATGTCTGATGAGGAGTAAAGATATTGGATTAGATTCAGAATTCTGTCGTAATAATTTGGGTCATATTTGTTGCAGAGAGCTGATCGAAACTGTCAAAAAGCAGCAAAAAGATATGCTTACTACAAACTTGCAGGAATACCACAGCAACTGCGAACAGGTTAGTGGGTCTGTTAATGTGAAACTCAATTTTCATAATTTCCTAATATCTTGTACTGGGCACCTGCACAATTTGGCAAGACCGTTTTTCTCTGGTTTGTTGAAATTTTAATTGTCTAGTAATTTCACATAAACATAATTGTCATAATCATGCACTGTCTGTGTCTGTTTATTAGCAAGTGCATATGAGACATTTTGTTGAGAATCTTTGTAAAGTGATTACCATTTGTTTGGCAGATTTCGAAGCTCACAAGCGAGTACTACCACTTGATTCCAGTGGGCGGGTTCGAGTATGAGCAGATTCGACCAATTGAAAATAAGACAATGTTAAAGAAACATCTGAGGCTCGTAGCTGACTTGATGGACCTTGAAGTGGCAAGCAAGATGTTGCTTGGAGCTCAGTATCGTCTGAAAGGTGAGATTATGAGTGGAAGATTCTTCAGACCGAGTCACAGTGACCACTTTGTGTGTGAAGTGTACATGAGGTTAAATGACAGCTCGCATATTGCCTTGCTTTCAGCTGTTGTCAGTGGATAGCCGGTAAAGATGGGTAGAGGTGTAGATTTCACCCAGCCAGTATGCAATCGTTTCACAGACCGATTCAGACACTTTGTTGTTGCTGATGAAATGATGTGTTCTGGCATGTTAAACGTTCCTTAGCTTTCGTTCCTGGGATAATAATCCAAATATGATAGCGGTATCTTCTACATTTCTGGAGCTCTGTTCATAAAACCTCGTTACTTGAAACGACATACTTGAAATGAAATTGTTAACATGTCTGTGGCCAAATTTCCATGTTCTCGAAGATGTCTTGATGAATGTCGTAAGCATACGATATTGCTATATTAACAACAGATACAATCATGTTGTTAACAGTATTGGGGTGTAGGCGATTAAGGAGATCGTCCCAAGGGTGAGTTGAGATCAAAGTAATCCTCTTGATTTCATGCAAGTTGTTGAGCTGCAAAACAAGAATAGACTTGACAGGGTGGCATATTATATCTGTGTAATGAACCGCAACTGGACCACGAAAGGCCTACATGCAGAAGTGCAGCATTAATAAGTTCCGCAGTTCGACCGGTGCAGCATGGGCCTGGTCTGTTATTGTATCTTCTACAGGCATCCCTTCTTTTGGTTGACTGGAACATGACAGTTTACTGGAACTTGTTGCAGGTGCAGATGAGGACATGCTTCTCGAGCGGAAGTGTCAATTCCAGTGGTTATTCTCTCTATGGCAGTCTCCCCAGTGATAGCTACTACTCTTCCATTCACCAGTGTCACAGTGATAATATAACCACCTCCCCCAGTTTTCTGTTGGGCTTTTCTTCACTGCTGTTCTTCTTTGTTTTTAATCACTGAGAACCAACAACACTATTTGTGACATACTTCGTCAATAGTGCACCACACTGATGATACGACACTAACACTGGTGGTCACTGACACCCACACAGATATTTTCTTATTGTTTTACAGTCACTGAACTTGGGAACATTGTATGGTGATGAACACCCAACAGGATCCGCCAACACTTTTAGTTCCGTTATTTTGTGCTGTGTTCATAGTGTCCACCTGCTTTTTAAAACCTGCTAAGATTCCCAGAATGTTTTGTACACATTTATCTTTATCCCTGAAAATGACATCTACTTTTAAAAAGCTCAGTTAAGATTCTTCCGGATCATCTGATATAATTAAAGGCCACTTTAAGCCTAAAATAGAAATATACCTCGATTAAGCAGCTATCTTATTATCCACATGGTTCAACATAACAGTATTAATAATAATGATATGAAGCAAATGTGTAATAACAAATGTAATGACGTAATTTTGGGCAGTGATGTCATAACATGACATTGCTTCCTCAGTCCTAGCCCAGACTGAGCATGTCAAATTGATGGGGTTTTTTTGTCGACTCTTTCTGGTTATGACTGAAACATTTTGAGATGGCACTCGTTATTCATAAAAATGTACAATAAAAAAGAATAATAAGGATAATAAAGAAATTATTATATTCCACATGTGTATCGTACTGATTTTACACAACCTCGTAAAATAATCTCAATATATTAAACACTAGAGCATGATAGTATGTTGGCAGATACTTACCCATTTTCACAGAACTGGTGTTTTTAATAAGGTGGTCAGCATTCAAAATATTGATGTTTAATGGCATATTTCACTGGTTGACCTTTTTAATGTTGGTGTATAAATGAATTGGTTTTATAGTGTATTTGTTGAGATCATTAGAGATATGTTTTATTTTTCAGACACAAATCCCTTGGATTACATCTATCGAGCCATTGGTTGTCAGGTGCAGCCTCTAGTGCCCGACAGTCTTGAGTCACAGTACATTCTCACATGCATCCAGTCTTCAAGTATGTCACTTCATATAAACTTCGTATTACGCCATTCACACATATTGACACACGCGTCAGAGATTTCATTTATTGGGGCTTAAATTTGTTTTTACAAAAGATATTGGATTTCATCTGAAATGCTTAAAAGTGATCTTTATTATTATTTATTATAATTTTCACTTTATTAAATCTTTTGAGCTTTTATCACATCCTTAATACACACATATACAAAAATAAAATCTATTTTTAAAAACAGTTTCTTTTTTAAAAGTCTTGACATGTCAGAGAACATATTCTTTGGAAAACTAATAAATAAAGTTTGTTAGAGTGGACCTTTATAAAACTTTTCTTCAAAATAATGTATTATTGTAAATATAATTTTGTGTTTTATCTTTCCTTTTGTTTTTAAAACTGATCTAAGTAAAGCCTTGTATCTCTGTTTATTGTAGGTCGAGATACAAAAGTGCACTCATTGTTCAAACTGTCCCGTCCCGGAGAAGATGCCCGACTGGCTGGTTTGAAGCTTGATAATCATCAACTTCTGTGGCATGGCAGTAACCTTGGTAACATGATGAGCATTCTACACCGCGGTCTGTTGATAGCACCCGTAGAGGTCCCCATCACAGGACACCTGTTTGGAGAGGTAACCATTAGTAACGGTCTGTTGATAACACCCGTAGAGGTCCTCATCACAGGACACCTGTTTGGAGAAGTAACTATTTGTAACAGTGTGTTGATAGCACCCGTAGAGAACCCCATCACAGAATATCTGTTTGGAGAGGTCACTATTAGTAACAGTGTGTTGATAGCACCCGTAGAGGTCCCCATCACAGGACACCTTTTTGGAGAGGTTACTATGTGTCACTGTCTGTTGATAGCACCCGTAGAGGACCCCATCACAGAACACCTGTTTGGAGAGGTCACTATTAGTAACAGTGTGTTGATAGCACCCGTAGAGGTCCCCATCACAGGACACCTTTTTGGAGAGGTTACTATGTGTCACTGTCTGTTGATAGCACCCGTAGAGGTCCTCATCACAGGACACATGTTTGGAGAAGTGACTATTAGTAGCAGTGTGTTAATAGCACCCGTGGAGGTCTCCATCACATGACACGTTTGGAGAGGTAACTATTTGCAACTGTCTGTTGATAGCACCCGTAGAGGGCCCCATTACAGGACACCAACCCCTAGTTTTAATACTAGTCTGTTGAGTATTCACAACATTTGGTAATTGTGACATATGGTCTGGTGAAAAAATCTGTTGTGATATAGTCTATATCTTTACATTAAATGCAAGATGGATATTTTTATATGCACTTTGCTACAAACTAGACAGCACATACCATTGCCACCTGATGTACCTGTTATTGTTGGTCTGGGCCTTGTTCAAATAAACAGTCCTATCTTTGTAAATGTCTATTATGGTCACCATAACTTTTCCATACAATTGCCAGCACCTTTTATGACAGTTTACGATGCTATGTAACTCAATTACAGTAAAAATTTACAGTGGTTCCATTAATATAGATGTAGATGGTGATTTTCTAAGATAGGTACGAACTAATTTGTATATCCGATATACACAATATTCCTTATTAAGTTTGGCATTTGATAAAAAACAATGTATGATCTTGGAAGGTAACTATTTTAATTGTTAAGAGGGTCACTTGTAATTTTGTGGAATGTGTGCCAGCTATAAAACTCATAAGTTACTAATTCGTTCATGGAACAGGCCCTGGTTAATAAAGTTGGCCATACATTGTTCAGTTCACCCATTTGACGAGTTAATCAAAGGCAGTGTCTGTTATCCCCTAAATCAAGTACACTTACTGATTTATTTCCCCTAAAAGTCTAATACAGTCATCACTAATGAATAAGTTGGCTGTTAACTTCAGTTTAGGTTTGGTCTCTTTTTCTTCTTCATTTAAAATAATGCATAAAGATTGAAACAATAGTACAAGGACATGTTTTCAAAATGATTTGTTTATTAAATGAGACTATTTTATTTACAGGGCATCTACTTCTCGGACTCTTTCTCAAAGAGTAGGGGTTACTGCTACAACTATAGCCCAGAGTCGGATTGTCAGCTAATGCTTTTGTGTGAGGTAAGAAACAGCCAGGATGGGTTTTTTTAACAGCTGTAACGTATAGTCTATAGATTTCATTTGTTTTTCAGTATACATAAAGTAGTGACCACCTGCATTATAAGTTACCTTGTGTATTGCCATATATTGCAGTGCATTAGCCAACTCCATGGATCAACATTCATTTATAAGCTGAAGTTATCTTTTGTCCCTTCAAGATAAAATAAACAAGTTTGACTATATACTATGTTATAGATTGCCTTGGACTGTTTGACTGCACTCATTCATTCATGTACTGTATTGTAGGTTGCCCTGGGCAGGACCAAAGAGCGTCTATTCCTGGATGAAGAGGAGGATGATCATCTGGATTCTGATATCAACAGTATAAAGGTCATAGGTCGCAGGCAGCCTGACCCTGAATTTGATGTCACATTACCTTTTGGTACGTACTGTAGTTGGTGTTTTATTGATACAGGAGGGGGGGCATCTATTTTCCCAACATTAGCCATAACATTGTTTGGTTCTGGTTACCTGACTGACCCTCATTTTTACTATTTCTCGCTCAGTACACCATGACTGGTACATCAAAGGCCGTGGTATGTGTTATCTTGTCTAGGGATGGCTCATATAAAAGATCCCTTGATGCTAATTGAAAAAGAGTAGCCCATGCAGTGCTGATAGCGGGTTTTCTCCAATATCTGTGTGGTCCTTAACCATATGCCCAACACCATATAACAGTATATAAAATGTGTTGAGTGTCGTTAATTAAATAATTTCCTTCTTTCCTCATTTTTACTAGCCAACTCTAATATACCTTCTTCTTCTTTTGTTTTTAAACCGATGACTAAGAAATTATATAAAGCAGTGATTTTGGTGGTGGTGTGATAAATGTTCCAAAATAAAATGTTGTTTCTACCTACCCATTTTTTGTTCAGCATGTAATAGGAAACAAACATTTAGTTTTTTGTGCAGCCTTTGGTTAATATTAATATGTATTGTTTAGAAAATGGTACTTCAGCACAACGATTTAGTTTTTGTAATTTTTGTTTTATTTCTTGCTAACCAGCCTCGGTGGCGTCGTAGTTAGGCCATCGATCAATGGGCTCGTAGGTACTGGGTTCAGATCCCAGTCGAGGCATGTGATTTTTAATCCAGATACTAACTCCAAAACCTCAGTGAGTGCTCCGCAAGGCTCCGTGGGTAGGTGTAAACCTAAACCACTTGCACCGACCAGTGATCTATAACTGGTTCAACAAGGGCCATGGTTTGTGCTATCCTGTCTGTGGGAAGCGCAAATAAAAGATCCCTTGCTGCCAATCAGAAAGAGTAGCCCTTGAAGTGGCGACAGCGGGTTTCCTCTTAATTTTTTTATATTTAAAAAAAAAAATTTTTTACGACGCACTCAACACATTATAATTACGGTTATATCGGCGTCGGACATATGAATATGTCGAGAAAAAATCCCAGTGGTTAGCTGACGGGGATCGATCCTAGACCGACCACGCATCAGGCGGGCACTGTACCACTGGGCTATGCTGCCCGCTTTTTCCTCTTAAAAACTGTGTGGTCCTTAACCATATGTCTGACTTCATATAACCGTTAAAAAAAAATGTGTTGAGTGCGTCGTTAAATAAAACATTTTTTTGTTTCTTTCCTATTTTTTGCTTTTGTAGTTTGTTTTTGTTTCTATTTCGAAAAACAGCATTTTAAAATAAAAAATGAAAATTATTGAAATTATTTTCATCAATTTGTGATGTGTGTGTACATTCATGAATAGAACAGTTTTATTGTTATGGTGAATATTTATATTGGAATTTTAATCAAGGCATATTTCATATTGTAGGGCCCCGGATGTCACTGGGACCTTTGAGAGAAGTGAGTTACGACAAGAAACCGCATATGATGGACAGTGAATACATAGTACATGACGCCTCTCAAGTTTGTCTG